>JAPPVO010005693.1:0-40374 GCA_030407325.1 Camellia japonica | reverse complement strand
CCTCTATAGCACAAGAAATTATTTAAAGCTCTTCAAGCAAATCTATAGCCTATTATTTTTGAATTAATGATTTGAAAGACAATGAACAAAGATTATTTGGTAAATAGCATAGAACATTTATTTTGAGTGCGTCAATATATAGTTCATCACTTACACAATACAATAGTTGATATTTGGTATAATTTATTTGAATTGTTTATAATTATTTTATGTTGGGTGTTTGTGCCAAATTGTACTTATTTGGTGCAATTTATTGTAAGTTAAAAATTGATAAGTCAATAATACCTTTTCTTCAGTTTTTAAATAATTAATTTTTTTCAGTTTAATTAACTATTTTTGCCTAATAAATTCTGAGTAAAAGTTCCACCAAATTGTATGATTATTTGGTGCTGTGAGTTCTTTGGTGTAACCTATTTGAGCTGCCTATATATTTTATGTTATTCTGAAAATTCTGATCAAACTATTTTACTTCTGACTTACTAAACAAAAATAACTCAAATAAATTAATTATTTGAAAACTAAAAAAATACTCTTAACTTTTACTTTCTAGGAATAAACTCCAACAATAGACCCTCAATCAAGTGCAAGTTGTTGTCAAAAAAAAAAATATCAAGTGTAAGTTGGTGTGGAAATATTTGATATATTTGATTGGTGCATGGCCTTTAAGTACATTTTTGCTCCTTTAAAAGGGGACGGAAAGAGACCCAGCTTACTCTTTCCTTTTATATATGTCTCTCCAGCTGCCTAGAGAGAGAGAGAGAGAGAGAGAGAGAGAATGGCGTTAGAAACTGTGGTATTCCAACAAGACCCGTCCAGTTATAATAGCTGCAAAGATTTCACCATGATTGGTATTGAAGAAGAAGAAGAAGAAGAAGAGAAGTTTAACGATGTTATTAAGTCTTGTGAAACTATTCCTGTTGACAAAAACAACAGAATAGAGTCTCCTCCTCGTCCTTGTTCCTCCATGGCACAAAGCGTGAAGGAGTACTGTGAGAAGGAGACCAAGTCTTCTTCCCCTGAGGTCTGCACCACAGCAACAGCAGCACCAGGGAGAAGAAAGAGGGGACGAGGAGGGAGCAATAAAAGCATGAAGAAGAAAGACAAGGAAGAAATGGAGAAGCAGAGGATGGCACACATAACAGTTGAAAGAAATCGCCGCAAGCAGATCAACAACTACCTCTCCCTCCTCCGTTCATTCATGCCCGCTTCTTACTCTCTCAGGGTTCTCTCTCTCTCTCTCTCTCTCTCTCTCTCTCTCCATATATCTGTGCTGATATGCTTAGACATGCATAGTTCACATAAATAAATAAAATAGAATGATTAATTACATTTAACATCTATTCACTTTGATCAAAATTTATTTCTACTCTTCTTGTATTTTAAGTCCAATGTCACATTTCTGTCGATATGGTGTTAATGAAATTGATAGAAATTAGCATGGGATGATATTTTTTTTTAAATGAAATTAAAAATAAAGGGACTAAAATAGGATTTTAATGAAAGTTTAAAAGTCAAAATAAAATTATGATGAAATTGTAGAGATGCATAGTTAAGCTAGAGAAATATCATGTGTGACTTACATGCTAATTACATTAATATTATTAATGTCAAGTGAACGGGATGATAGATATTACAACTAACTTAAGAAATGAGTTTCTCTTTAATTAATTTAACTGTTCAATTTTAAAAATTAAGCTGGATTTATAATTAAAACTAAGTGAACCAAGTAACTTTTTATTAAAAGTGTAGAGACATTAGTTTATTTATTTTTTACATATCTTTTCGTAAAAAATTAAAAAATACATTTATTTAGATCATTCTAAACAATTTAGACCAAAAATAATATATACACTTATTATATTGCACATGGAGGATTTTTATAATTAATGTGCATGAATTTATAAATATAATAGTGGGTAGTGTTGGGGTATTGTTCTTCACACAAGTATGCCTAAAAATTCAATTTAAAAAATCATATAAAACAACTTTGTGGCTTTGCTTTTTTTCTTTCTTTCTTTTTTTATCAAAACTGACCAATATTCAGTAGAATTATTTTCTCTATAATTAACATGTTTCTCTTAATATATATAAGCAGGGGGACCAAGCATCAATAGTAGGGGGTGCCATTAACTTTGTGAAGGAACTTGAACAATTCCTCCAAGTCCTTGAAGCCCAAAAACAAGTCAAGCAAAGATCCTACTACTCTGGACATTTCTCTCCCCTCTTTCCCAATTTCTTCACTTTCCCTCAATACTGGACTCATTATTCAACCCAACACAACAATCTGGTGATCGGACATGAGTCGATGGCAGGGAAGCTATCTGCCATTGCTGACATTGAAGTTTCCATAGTAGAAAGTCATGCCAATATCAAAATACTATCAAGAAGACAACCAAAACAGCTCTTGAAGCTGGTGGCTGGGTTTGACTCTTTAGGCCTTGCCATCCATCATCTCAATGTCACAACAACTGTTGATCACATGGTCCTCTATTCTTTCAATGTTAAGGTTAGTCATTACACTTTGATTATGAAAAATTCTTAGGAATACAGAAATCTATCACATAATCAGACACAACTCTTTTACATAACATGACATACGCTTCACTTTTTGTGAGTCTCACAACCATGTAAAAGGATTGTATCTGATTTACAAAAAAATTGCTTGATTATTTGCTACTCCAACCTTCAAAAAGTTGGGCAGTCTATTTTCAAAATAATAGTTGTTGTTCATTACTTTTTAAAAACAAATATGATGAAATCAAGTAATTATTATTTTTGAATCAATTTAATTTTTTCATTAATAATTTATGTATGAGGCTTACAAATTAAACGACTCATATTATCATAATGGAACGGTAATGAGCCCCACAAGCTAGATTGGACTGGTCGAGTCCCATAAGTGCATGGAGACAAACCGTCCTCATAATTGTGATAAGCCATTGGTAATATGGGATTAATATTTTGAATTGAAACAGGTAGAAGATGATTGTCAGCTGAGTACAGTGAATGAGATAGCAGCTACAGTTCATGAGATGATGGGTAAGATCCAAGAGGAAGCCATTTCTAGTTGAGAAAAACCCTAAAGTTGTATTGTAATTGGCAAATAATTTCAGACTTCATATAGATTGAATCCTGAATCCTTAGTTGGTAGAACTTTGGTTTCAAATTTTAACTTTCTACATATTTTCTGAGAATCTTCTGCACTGTGAAATGACTTAAACGAAATGTCTAAGTTTGGCCAACTTACTAGATGTGCATTTAACTATGGGAAATTGGATTTTTAAACTGTATTTGGATTATGAATATAAAATTTAAAAGGAAAAAAAAAATGTAAAATATAGTTATATTTTATTTATATTTTACTTATATTTTCTTTTCTTTTTTTAAATTTTTTTCTTTAACCCAAATTCCTGTTAGAAACACAACTTATAAGTGATTAAAAAAACAAAAGTTTTTGCATTATTGGTCTATAAATAGCAAAATTTTGGCATATTATTGTGGGCCAGCCTTGCTTTGGACTTGGCCCAAAAGACACCTTATTTTATCCAACCTCGCTTTACATTGGGGGAGAAGGTTGTATGCCACTCAAAATATGCCACATCCATACACAAAATAATTAAGAGTTATTTATATCGAGACTCTTAAATTATTGAAAAGTATTATTTTGACTTTTTAAATTATAAAATCATACAAATAAATTTTTTAAATTATTGAGAAATATTACTTTGGTCTCTTAAATTATTGAAAAATATCATTTTATTTCCCTTAAACTATAAAAACGTATAAATAGATTCTCTAAACTACTTGTTTTACTTTATCTTCTTTCACAACAAAAAAAATTAAGGTTTTAGAAACCAAAATTTAGAAACAAAATTATTTTTTAGGGAGCAAATATTTTTGTTACGAAAAGTGTCGTCATTATATTTTTAGCAATAAAAATTGGACATTAGTGATGAATTATTATTTTTTTGTGACCAAATTTTTTGTCTCAAAAAATAAACTATTTTGAGACCAAATTATTTTGTCCCTAAAAATATATTTATTAGTGATATTTTCAAAATTTTGTTGCTAAAAGTCTTATTTTTGACTTTTCGGAACGACCTTTTAACGACTATCCTTAAGATGATAGAAATTGGTCCCTAAATGTCTTTTGTAACAAAATTTTCAGCTTTTTAGAGATCAAAAAATTTGATCTCTAAAACTTTCATATGTTGTAGTATTTCGTTTACGGTCCAATTTGTCTGTTTTTATAATTTAGGAACATTTGAACACTTTTATAGTTCAGAAAGCAAAGCGATATTTTTCAATAGTTTAAGAGATCCATTTATACACTTTTATAATTTAAAAAATTAAAATAATACTTCTCAATAATTTAAAAGGTAACCATGTAAATAATTCAATAACTAATTGAAACCCCTTTCTGAATTAATGTACCAAAAGCAAAGTTGCTTTTTTTGGCTTCATATTTGGCACCATATCCAACGTCGGAGGCTTTGAAATAATATAATTCCAATCATATATGAATAAATAAATAAATAAGATTAAATAGATAAATAAATAAGTGTGGTTATAAATAAATAAGTGTGGTTGTTATTGAATCTGTATAATTTGAAATTCAAATAGATATATGTTTAATAAATAATTAATTACATATTTTAATATTATTAAAATCTCTCATGTAATTCCATCTAACTATTAAAAAGTATGTAAAATAAAATTTTAAAAATAATTAGGGCTTTTTTTTGGTTTTGTTTTTCATTGAACATAATGTATTGTTGATCTACTATTTTAAGTTAATCTAGTAAAAATAATAATAATAGGATATAGTTTTTGTAAATTAGAAAAATAAATTTGAATTAAAATCAAAAAAAATTCATGAATAATTTCAATCAATAAAGATTAATTTCATTAAATTTAACTTGTAAATTTTAAAAAAAAAATTCTTTATATACTTATAATCAGCTTTTAATCCACTTCTCAGATTATAACCCACTTCTCTCTCTCACAAAAAGCTGATTACAACTTTTAACTAAAAAACTAATTATAACCATCTTCCCAAAATAAACCTTAATATTTTTAGTTAATTGTAAAATGTTTTGACATGACAGATTAATAAGACAGGAATCGAACACAAACCAAAAATAATATGATATAATAATTCAAAATAATAAATAAATTAAATTAATTTCAAAATAATTTTAATACAAACCCAAAATAACACGTACAGGCCTAACGCGAAAACCCACCCCTACCCTTCAACTAATTATCAAGCCCTGTGGTCTCCACTTGTTGGTCCATCACCTTTTTCTGTTCTCAGGTCCATTCGGAAATAAGTTATTTTAGTAAATTTTTAATTAAAATATGAAGTAAAAAAATTAATATATTTGGAATGGCTTTATGATTTTTATAAAAAATGTGCAAAAAGTAGCGAAAACAAGAAATTTTTAACTTTTTGATATAAATTATAAATTTTTTAATTTTTTTGATAAACTTTTGACTTTTAAATTAAAATAGCCCCATGCCAAACAAGACCTCAATTGTCTAAGGAAAAAGTTAGCTGACTCTGAGATGTGGTGCCAAAATAAATTTTCCAGTGAATTATGCAGATCAGAACTGCTTTTATAATTACTCTGTGCAGATAAAATAGTTTCACATTTCATTACATCTATTCAAGTAACCAACTCAAACCCAGTAAGCTAATAAACACTGCAAAAAAATAAGTATTTTAACGATAAAATCTTTTTAGCACAAATTTATCTTGTCTTTAGAAATGTATTTATTTGTAATATTTTTAAAAATGTCATTAAAGATTAAAAAAAAAAATTAACTTTTTGTAACAATTCACATGACAACTGAAATTCACTTCTTAATTTTTTTTACAACAAAAATTTCACTTTTAATCACCAAAAAATTTAATCTCTAAAATTCTAATATGGTATTTTTTATTTTTTTGTGTGTTTGTGTGTGTAAACGCTAAAATTCTAATATGTTGTATCGAATGTTTGACATAAGAATGTTAATCAGAGTTTACAACATTTAGATATCATATCACATTTGGATACCATTTGCGGTGTTATTTTCTATGACACTAACCACGTTATCGAAGTTTATGACATTAATGTAGTCTTTTCTAAATAAAAAGTAAGGTCATTTATGTTTTGCACTCTTTTATTTTTATTAAAATTTTATTTTGATGCTCCACTTTTAATTTTGACAATCAATTCTTTAAGTCAAAATTACAATGTCACTTTTCTGTACATTTGGCATTAATAAAGTTGACAGAACTTATCATGTGAATCATACATGACATTTTTATCATTTCATTAACATAATTTATCAAATTTTCACTTTAGTCTTTGCCATTTTAATAAAAATCTCATTTTGATTCATTCACTTTTAATTTGTGTTAGTCCCATTAACAGTAGATAGACAATGCAACTTGACTTAAAATATAAAAGGTTAGTAGTCACAATTAAAATTAGGGGCATGGCTTTTCTCATATTGATCATCTCAAAGTGAGATCAAAGTGAAATTTTTTGTAAAAGTGTTGGAGTATTAAGTTTAATTCATCGTAAAAAGCATTACGTATCTGATTTAATTTGTCACTTTTGTACACTCACATTTAGAAGGTCGGGATTGATTACTTTCCCTCTATTATGGTGATTCTTTATTGTATTGATTGCTTATTTTATGCTATGGTAACATATTGGTTTTCTAGTCATGTATTGAATTATAATTATTTTAAGTTTTTTATATTTGTAATTAATTTTGTACTAGAATTGGAAACCTTTAAACAAAAAAAACAAAAAAAAAAGAGAGAGTAATATTCTAATGCTTTATCTAGTAACATTTTAGCAACTTCCTTCAGCCTAGTGATTAGAATTGGATGAAGATTAAAGTCGAAAAATAATTTAAATTTTATTTTGGTCTCTATTATTTTAATTTAAATAATGTAATCTCTATATTTTAAGTCTAATTTTAATTTAGTTTTTCTGTTAAAATTTCGTCAATTTTTTTTACACGTACACCTATGAGAGTAACAAGTCTCTAAAAATCATTAATTTTAACCTTCAATCTTAAGAAAAATACCAAATTGAAACTGTTTAAAATACAAGGACCAAACCATTCAATTTAAAATAATAGGGATCAAACTGAAATTTAAATTAAACTATAAGAATTAAAAGTATAATTTATCCAAAAATAAATTATGAAAATATACTAAAAAATATGAAAATTCATTAGAAAAGAATGAAAAACAACTAAAAAAAATGATGGAAGGACGAAACAAACGACTATAAAATTACCATTAAGAAAAAGCAAGCCTAGTAACTTGTAAGCAGCTCACCAACTAAAAATATCACCAATTAATGAGAGTTTTTTTTACTGTAATCCGCTCGAGGAAATTAATCCTGTAGACCTTAAAATTAATCATCAGTCAAATATCCGGTGACTTTTTAACTCTGCGTTTGTTTGAGGATTTGAAAAGAGATTTGGTAAGAGAAAGGAAAAAAAGTGTGTAAAATTAGGTGAAATATAAGTATATTTTATTCACATTTCATCTACTTTTTTCATTTTTCTTTTCAAATCTCTTCCCAAATCTCCCAACCAAACACGGTATAAGAGATTCAAATTTAAGATCTTAAATCTTATTCTTAATTTTTTATTATTCGACCGACCCCTCTCTTCCTTAGATATATGAAAATGATATGTTCATATATATATATATATATATATACATACATATATAAACAGTAGCGGAGTTAGAAAATTAAATCAGGAGGGGTATTAATTACAGCTTTTTTTTTTCTTTTCATAACCAGCAATAGGAAGATAATAATAATTTTTGAATTAATATTAAGTACAAAAAATTAAAGAAATTGTTACAAAAGTATTTCACATAAAATTTTACAATTAATTTTGAGTAAAATCGAAAAGAAAGTATTGCGTGTAACTAGTGTATCATGAACAATGTAAAAAAGTCATATATTTAAGTCTTAAAATAAATTATATAATGGTAAGATAAATCAAATTTTTACAAAATTTGAGTAAAAATTTTATATAGTAGTGATATCATGTTATTATTGACATATGATATCATCAACTAATAGTAAAACAATATATGAAAGGTAAACTCCACATGCAAATATAACTAACACTCTAGTAATTTTTACATATATATAGTGAGATTAATTATATTTACATATCAATTATGATGGATATTACTTTTATATTGAGATTTTTTTACAAAATTTTCATACATAAAAATATAATTTGTCATAGTCACTTCATTTTCAATAAAACAATTACTATTGTTTTCATAAATTTAAAAATACATATGTAAAAATAATAATAATAAAATAAAAAATTAATTAATTAATTAATTAAAAAATCTAGGGACACATGACCCCCTAGTCTCCATTCGGCTCCGCCACTATATATAAATAGTTATTGCAAAATTTATGACTTCGTAGCCTAGTGGCTTGTTCACTACTGGGTAAGGCTCTAGGATTCGATTGAGTTTACTCCCCGATTCAAGTCTTGGCAACTGCAACACCTCCTAGCGAGTGACAAGCTCTCATCGCAACCAAAAATTAATCGAGATATACGTTAAGCGGACCCAACATCCATGAGAAACCAAAAAAAATAAACGTTCAGATATGACCTGAAATTGTAAAAGTCAGCTAAGTAATAAGCAAATGCTGGCAAAAAGGTAGGCTTTTGTAAGAATTAGTCCCCCTAGTGGGAATTTCACTTTAGAATCTCTTTTTTCATAGTCGGATCGATGTCACATTTTGCTGTCAATTTTCTTTTTGTTATTTTCAGCTACCAATGATGATCCACAATGGCCATAGCCCATGAATTATGATTGAGATTCCCCCTCTATTCAAACCATTCTCAATTATTTTTTGTTTACATTTTTCAAAATATATTGGTTTTTTATTCGTAAAATTTACTGTTTACTATTTTGAGGTTTTTTTTTTTTTTTTTTTTTTTTTTTGTATATTTTTGTTACAAAAGAAAATGAAGCAATGTTTTGTGATGGTTACCAAGATGAAATTTATTTGTTGTGAGCAATTTCAAGGGAGATGCCCATTAAAATGTTATATTACATGATGTTTCAATAGCTCTTCTTTGTTAAAACGTGCTTAGACAATATGAATTGATGGAGATCTTTATTTCATCTACAAAATGAGAGGATCAAAATCAAGACAATAGTATTATATCTTTTAGGTGTTTAGTTGAAAATTATCAATGCAAGTGGATACCATTTAAGAAAATCGACATTGTAATGTCTTAAAATCCTACGAAAGTTGCTTTCATTCATATTCATTTCCTACTTTTTAAAATTGTTCGAATAGTTTTACTATCAATTATCATTTGTGTGCAATGGTCAAATCAACACAAAAGGGATCAGAGCTTCCCTATTTCTCGAAACTTTTGACAACTTAACTAGTTGCATGTATGCTAGAAATCACCGGTAGTGTTGCTCGACTAGGTGTTTGGCTAGAAATTCCGTCAATGCTAAAATCAGTGATTGGAACAAAGAGAGAAAAAGTAGGAGCAAGAAAGTAAAAAGAATGAGTGTTCAAATTGTATCTCCCTAAATAGGAGATGAAGTCTATCATTTATAGAGTTTCCTCCCTTATTCTCTAAGAATTACGTAAGGACAACTACCTCACATGACCTACCAGCATGGTCATGATCATCCTTTCTGGGGACACTACCAATTTATTATGCAAAATATCTGCAAAGCAATTCATTATTCCACGTGATAGAACATTCTCATGATTATGCCTCTTAGATCTTATATGATATGTAAGTCTTAGCGAGCAACAACTAATTTTCTAGGTACGAGTATGATTGAGATTTTGGCTACTGATTTCTCAGCCATTATTTTCTTAGAAATATAGTTATCGCATTTCATTAACCCTCAACAGAAATGTGATAACTACATTTTCTCATCCGTTATTTCTATTAAATTTTGTTATTTTTTTTAAATAAATAAGAAAAAATAGGAGTACACGGATGACACTTAATTTCATGTTCAAGCCCTCTCCACAATATATTTTTGGAAGAAACTTCAATTCTTCAAACTTAACCGGTTCTTATGTTAAACCGTGACCAGTTCACTGGTTATTCCGATTGAACCGGCGGGTCTTCTGATTTTCAAATTCTAAGTTGGTTTTGAGTATAGTCCGGCTTTGGAGGGTCATCCGAACCGGAACTAGGTCCGGTCATTTCGGTCATCGGTTCGATCGGCCCCGATCGACTAGTTCAGTCCAAGTTTGAAAACATTGATTGAGAATGCAAACTCCGTAATCATTGCTTATTTGGCAATATGAGGCCTACATACTTGTGAGTAATCATAATTTGCCTATAAAACCACCAATTATATAGACATGCTTACAATTATTGACATAAAGATACAAGCTATCATGTATGTCACAGTGAATTGATGTAAATCATCTAGCTGAGTTCGATTTTATTTATATACTTAAAGAGTGTGTGAACAATACTGAGAGGGAGGTTTATGACCTAACAGTGGGCCAAGCTAAGTTGGGTCGAAGTTAGGATCCTTGTTCGGTCGGACATCGGTTGCGTGTTGGACCAAGGGCTCAGTCCGGTCAAGTTGGGATAACTTTGGACTGCTAGCCTGGTGGAGATGTGGGCTCTGTTAAGTTGGATGGGATTAGTCCTCAAAAGATCGGGTTCGACCGGACAGAAGCTCGGTCGTGGCTGTAGAGCTCGGTTGACCACGCGATCAAGAATTACTGATGAAACCGGACAAGAAACACGGTCATAAGGTGATGGTGTGGCACCGCACTAAGAATAGCTCTGTGGGAAGTACTACGCAGTGTGACGGGATCGCAGGGAGGATATCCCGCTGTCCGTACGTGTCAATACCGTTTGGCGGTTTCGTTATGTGGAGTTTACTGTATTAGCGCTGACATATGGGGGAACGTAAGAGGAGAGCAGGTCTACGCGTCCAGAGGGGAATGGATGCAGAAGCGTGCGCAGAAACTATATAAACGATGCTACACAGGTCTGGAACATCTGGTGATCAAAGCTCACCTACCACTTTGTCTACTCTCTTTTCTCTCTCTAAGTGTGCTAACTTGACTGTCGGAGGGGTTTCCGGCAGCACACCGCCGGGTAGCTCACCGTCATTGTGTTCTCAGGTCATTCGGAGTGAAGCGAAGCTTGTACACAAGGAATACAAGCAGCGACGAATATTTTCTTCCCATACAATTGACGCCAACTGTGGAAAACTTTGACAGACAAAACCTTGTCCTCTAAGCTCATTCGATCATCTTTCATGGCGAACAACGACGAAACTTTGTTGTCCGTCATTGACGGCATCACCCCAGAGTCAGTCCGGAGAAGAGACAGACCCCTCGCCATTCCAAACATGGCGGGCCTGGAGACTTCATCTAGAGGGCTCCCCAGAGATGCGCAAGATAAGCGCGCCAGGAGCACCGATCACTCTCAAAGTCCAGACGGACACCAGCGGCGAAGAGAGTCATAGGCTCAACGCCTAGAGCACAAGCTAAGGGACCAAGACACCATCATCCGAAGGCTGGCGGCGGAGATGGAGGAGCTAAAGCGGCAAGTCAAAAGGAATGGTGTTGCTAGAGTAGGAAACCACAGTGAATGCACCCAACCCCATCGCTCAGGTAGCTAGAACCAGCAAAGGACGCCTTCCTTTTCAATCACCAGGAGCTATGGAGTTGGTGACTTTGACTTGCCAGTGGAGAAGTCGTGCGCATGAGATAGCAGCTACCGTCCCTCACGTCCGTCGACGACGTCGAGATACTCTTACTCTACTCGTTCAGAGGACTTAAGGAACGTCTTGGAAGAACGCGCGCGCGCTGGCGAGAGGTGCAAAGTGTGCTGACACTGCAATAGCTATCCCACGGAGGTCGCGCCAATGAAAAAGTCATAGTGCCGCCACCATGCCCAGCTGTACATGTTCCTTTGGACAGAGACTTAGAGAGGCTGAGCGCCACCCTTTCTCTTTTGAGATAGAAACCACGCCGCTCCCTGCGAGCTTTCACCAGCCCAAGTTTACGCTCTATGACGAAAAAACCGATCCATACATGCATGTGAGCCATTTCCGACAGGTTACGGCTGGCTAAAGGCGAAACGACGCACTTATGTGCTTTATTTTCCCGTCAAGTTTGGGCGAGTTGGGCCTAAAATAGTTCGAAAGGCTGCCGGAGGAAAGTATCCAAATGTGGCAGCAGTTGGCGGAAGCGTTTGTGACTCGATTCAAAACCAACACCAAAATGCCCAAAGAAGTTGACCACCTTCTAAACGTCAAGATGAACCGGGCGACTCACTCAAAGCGTACAACGCCAAATATTGGCAAACTTTTAACGAAATCCTTGATTGTCCGACCAACTTGACAATCACCCAGTACAAGCGCGGTCTCCCAGTCGGACATAGGCTGAGAGACTCGCTCACCATGAACCAACCGATGACCATGGAGCTACTAATGCAACGCATCAACGAGCATATCCGAGTAGAGGATGATGCTGTCGCGGCCACCATGAAGGCGAATCTGGTGGCAACGGAGAAAAGAGTGGCCGGAAAGGTTCACGCGGTCAAACAAGAGGCAAACCGTCCAAGCAACCACGAAAGAGAATCAGATCGCGGTGTAAACCGTAACAATCAGGGTAAAGGTCGTTGCAACGACCGAGCTGACTACCCCCATGATGCTGCGGAAGATACAAAAAGAAAATTAAACGCTCGGACAGGCGTCACCACGGTTTTCAAGATCCCAATCTACCGTATCCTTAGCGAAATTCGTGACAAGGCATACGTCCAGTTTCCGACTAAGTTGGGCGACGCACAAAGAGGCTTCAATCCATGGTATCGCTGCACCTTTCATGAGGAGCGAGGGCACCGTACTGAGGACTGTCTGCCTCTAAAACAACACTTGGAGGAGTTGGTAGCAGCTAGCCACTTGGACCGTTACATTGACGGAGGCGTCAAGACAGCGCCCCGAGCTCTAGCCAAACCAAATGATTTAGCCGCCTTAGACATGCCCCCCCGAGGTGTAATCAACGTAATCCATGAGATTGTTGAGCCGGCACGAGTCTGTGAGCTCCGGGGAATGACAAAGAAGGCGGAACACATGCGAGAAGTTATGTCAGTCTAACTGGCGGTCAAAAAGGACAGAACCAAGGTGAAGGATGTTCTTAGTTTTTCAAGCCGAGATCTTGAACGTATTCAAGCACTGCACAATGACGCGCTAGTGGTCAAGCTTCGCGTCAGGAACTTTGACGTTAGGCGCATTCTCATCGACAAAGGCAGCTCAGTTGAAATAATGTATTACAACGCCTTCAAGTAGCTTAACCTCGAAGAAAAGGATTTGGCCCCAGCAACATCGCTGCTGGTTGGTTTCAACTCATAACTAGAATGGCCGATCAGGAAGATAATCCTACCGGTTAAGGCAGGGTCCATTGTAAAGCAAGTCGAGTTATGGGTATTGAAAGTGCCCTCCACCTACAACCTCATCCTAGGCAAAAGATGGCTTCATGTCATGCAAGCAGTGGCGCCGACTTACCACCAAGTCATGAGGTTCCCATCTGCTACCGGGATGATAGAAAAAATCTAGGGTGATCAAGTTATGGCCAAACAGTGTTTTATGGTCGTGAATAGGAGTCGGGCTGCCAAAGGCTTTGTGCAGATGATCGAAGAACCGGAAGATCAAAGTGTCCTGGATGATGTGCGCACTTGAGCCGAGGAGAAGACTGTCAAGGATTTAGTTGAGGTGCGGATCAACGGAAATGATCCTGAGAAGTTCTTTCTATTGGGATCCAGCCTAACCGCCCAAGAATGGCTAGACATGGTGGAATTTTTGGTCGCTAACATCGAAGTGTTCGCATAAACGCCTTACGATATGCCTAGCGTCAATCCGAACTTCATCTGCCACCAACTCAAAGTCTTTCCGGATGCTCGGCCTGTAGTTCAAAGGCCGCAGAGATCGGCGTTTCATCACACCGAGGTAGTGGCGGAGGAGGTTAAGAACTTGCTTGAAGCGAGGGCTATCCAGGAGATGCACTACCCTTTGTGGGTTTCCAACACGGTCATGGTACCAAAGAAGAATGGGAAATGGCGGGTTTACGTCGACTACATGACGGTCAACCAAGCTTGCCCTAAGGACAGTTTCCCTTTGCCTAGAATCGAGCAACTGGTGGACCTAACGACCGGGCACAACCGGCTCAGTTTCCTGGATGCCTACTGCGGCTACCACCAGATTGCCATACACGAGCCCGACCAAGAAATCACTTCTTTCACGACCCCAAGAGGCTTGTTCTATTATAGGGTTATGCCCTTCAGGCTAAAGAACGCTGGAGCAACCTTTCGGAGGATGGTCACGAAGATGTTCGCTCCTTTGCTCGGCCAAACTATGGAAGCCTATATCAATGACATAGTCGTGAAGAGAAAATGCGAGACCGACCACTTAGCCGACTTAGCAGAGATGTTCGCCATTCTCAAACAACAGAAGTTGTGTCTGAACGCATTGAAGTGTGCCTTCAGCGTAGGGTCAGGGAAGTTCCTGGGTTTCTTGGTCACTAACAGTGGGATTGAGGCAGATTCCTCTCAAATCAAAGCTGTACAAGAATTGAAGCAGCCCAACTCAGCAAAGGACGTGCAACATCTTACCAGGATGGTAGCCACGCTTAACCGATTTATAAGCCGGTCATCATATCGTTGCCGCCCTTTCTTCCGAGCGTTGAAGTCCAAGTTTTCCTGGGACGAAGAATGCGACAGAGCCTTAGCCGAGCTAAAGGCGTATCTAACTTCCGCTCCACTCTTGATCACGCCAAAGCAAGGCGAGGAACTCTACCTTTATCTGGCTATTTCTCACCATGCTGTAAAATTGGTGCTTGTTCAGGCAAAAGGCATCCAACATCTATCGATCTTCTACGTGAACAAAACCTTGCTTTCGACAGAGTCAAGATACTTGCCGCTTAAGAAACTCGCCTTAGCACTAATGATGGCCTCAAGGAAGCTGACACATTATTTTCATGCTCACACGATTGTGGTGCTTACTAAGTTCCCTTTGAAAGCCTTGTTTGAGCGAACAGACTTCTCCAGTCGAATCCTAGAATGGGCAGTTAAGTTGGGACAATTCGACATCAAATTTCAACCATGAACCGCCATCAAGGCCTAGGCATTGGCCGACTTCGTTGCAAAATTCTCACCAAGGACTCACCTGGTTTGCCCGGTGGACCTTATCGAGACAATTGCACAACCAACTCCCACTCCGGTCCCTACTAACCCTTCTAACGAACTAAATATGGAAGGCGATGCAGAAATTGCGCACCCGAACAGAGACCCATCACTTGAAAAACAACCATATCTTGGCAATGCGTTGATGGATTTGGGAATAATAGGACAACCTATTAGATCCAACACCACATCGCCAGGGGAAATGAAGGCATGCAAGTTGCAATCATCACTGGCGCGCTTGACGCGGAAATGGCCAAGAAGCCAAGCAACTTAGAACACTTGAACCTCCAAAAATCCCAAGACCCCGCAGAATGTTGGAAGCTTTTTATCGGCGAAATGGGGAAACTTTTTGTCGATGGCGCTTCAAACAAACATGGAGCCGGGCTAGGCGTAGTTTTGATCTCGCCAAACGAACTGACCATTGAACATTCTATCACGCTTGGGTTTCCAGTGTCAAACAATGAGGCTAAGTACGAAACACTGCTAGCCGGACTGAAAAGTACGCTCCAATTGCAAGCATCTAGAGATGGCAATCGAAACCCGGCCCGACGGGGACCCAACCCCAGACCTCGAATTGAACGGTTATTCTCCGAAAAATACCCCCGACGGGCCGGGGATGGTATTAAAAATTAAATCCCCAATGATATTCGGGCCGGGGACGGGGATACATGTTTCAGCCCCGGACCCGGCCCGATCCGACCCCGGCCCCGATCCCCGGCCCGGCTGCCCCCCAACGTGAAATTACCCTTTTGCCCCTGCTTATATATAACATGTGTATGTGTGTGTGTAGGGTTTTGTTTCGCACACACTGAACACACAACGCAAAGCCGTCTGCTCTCGCTCTTTCTCTCTCTCTAGGGTTTCGCATTCCTCTCTCTCTCTCTCTTTCACACAACGACGGCGCCAATCGTCACCGCCGATCCTCCCTCATCCCCGATCCTCCCTCACGGCCGCTCGTACCTCACAGATCCTCCTCCCTCACTGTCGCTCGCCTCCCTCTCTGTCTCTCACACACGAGTCACGACGGCTGGTCGCCCCTCACCGCCTCCCCTCCCTCACCGGCGATCCTCCCTCACCGCCAATTTTCAAAGGGTATATATATATCTCTCTCTCTCTCTCTCTCTCGGGATTTCGATATAGGGTTTAGATACATACATATATATATATGTTTTTTTTTTACCTCTGTTATATATATATATATATATATATGAATAGTCAATGGATTTCGACCTCTTTTTTTTTTTTTTTTTTTCTTGATCTGTTAAGAGATTTCGACCTCTGTATATCTCTGAGTTCTTGATCTGTTAAATATGTATATATATAAATATTTTATATTTTGTGTGTAGATAATGGGACTTGTTAAATATTATCTTCATCTGTTAAATATTATCTTCCATCAAAGTTATGGGGCTTGCTATTCTGTGTGTAGATAATGGAAGATAATATTTCAAAGTTATCTGTTTTGACCTGATTTGGAAAAATTCACAAATCATGATGCTGAATTTTGACCTTGCACATATCTGATTTCAAAGTTACCGGTTTTTACAGGAAAAAAAAAAATAGGAGATTTTTCGGGGTCGGGGATCTCCGATCCCCGATCGGGGGCGGGGACGGGGGCGGGCGAGGGGTCCCCGTCGGGGATCGGGGATGGGGAATATATCACTTTCGGGGATCGGGGACGGGGAGTGTAGTCCCCGGCCCCGCCCCGCCCCGCCCCGTTGCCATTCCTACAAGCATCTGAGCTAATGGTCTACAGCGACTCCCAACTCGTTGTAAACCAAGTGTCTGGTGAATATGAAGCTAAAGATGACAGAATAGCCAAATACCAATCTCTGGTGAGAGAGCAGATCAAGAAGTTTCAAGCTATACAAGTCCAACAAATAGGTCGAGAAGATAATAGCCGGGCAGATGAGTTGGCCGATCTGCCTTCTATGGCCAACAAATCAACCCCCAGCCCTCTCCTGATTGAATTCCTTCTTAAACTGAGTATAAAAGATCCAAAGAAGACCGAAGTCCTCTGCACCGAGCTAGGTCCTTCTTGCATGGACCCTATCGTTCTGTTTCTGAAAGAAAGAATCTTCTCGACCTACAAAAAAAAGACACACAAAGTCCGGGTGAAGTCTGTGCGATTTTGGCCCTCTTTGTCTGGTGCTTTGTATAAAAAGTTTTTCACAGGACTTTACTTGAAATGCGTTCATCCAAACAAAGTTGAAGCCTTTCTATTTGAAATCCACGAAGGAATGTACGACAGCCATATCGAGGGAAGATCTCTGGCCTACCGCGCTATCTCTCAAGGGTATTCGTGGCCACGTATGCAGGCTGATGCCCAAAAGTATGTGAGAAAATGCGAAAAATGTCAGAAATTTGCCCACCAGATTCACCAACCAGCCAAAGAGTTTCTTCCTCTCACAAGTCCTTGGTCGTTTGCAATGTGGGGGCTTAACATAGTGGGCCCACTCCTTACTGCACCAGGCAACTGTAAATTCTTTATTGCAGCGACAGACTACTTCACCAAGTGGGTCAAGGCCGAGCCCCTTGCAACAACAAAAGAGGAGGATGTGAAGTAGTTTGTCTTGCAGAATATAATTACGCGGTTTAGAGTCCCTAAGGCTCTGATCTCTGACAATGGCACTCAGTTTGATGGAAGGTTGTTTAGAGGATTTTGTGAGAAGCTAAAAATAGAGTTTTACAATTCAACATTGGCTTATCCTTAGTCAAACGGCCAAGCCGAAGCTTCAAACAAAACCATTCTAGAAAAACTGAAGAAAAGGTAAGAGAAAGCCAAAGGCAAGTGGACCGAGGAACTTCCAAATATCCTCTGGGCTTACTGAACAATGCTGAGACGCTCAACCGGGGAGACGCCTTTCACTTTGGCATACGGTATGGAGGCGGTCATCCCATTAGAGATTGGTATGCCTACCATCCATAGTGAACTTTTGAGCCAAAGCTAGAGCCATCGCCCTTGAATTAGACCTCGCTGAAGAACGTAGAAAAAAAGGCCCCGGTCCACATCGCGGCGTACCAGTAAGAATTGTCTAAGAAGTATAACAAGACGGTTCACCCCAGATAATTCAAAGTTGGAGATTGTGTTCTGCGGAAGGTGATCGGCAACACTCTGGTAACTAGCGAAGGAAAGCTAGGGGAAAATTGGGAAGGGCCTTACAAGATAATCGATTTAGCAGGCAAAAGGGCATACCATCTAGAAGACTTAAACGGCAAAGCTATACCCCGGCCATAGAATGCAGCCAATCTGAAGTTGTATTATTTTTAGTTTCAATCTTTGATGTAATTTTTTGCAAGGGACAAGCATTCCCCTCCATTTACCAATGTGATTCTTTCAGTCACTATGTGAATTTATGAAAACTATATGTAATAGAAATGAATTACTATATATATAAAATTTGTCGTGGTTAATGGATTGCAATGAACAAGGGGCAACTGTCTCCTAGTTGAGGTGATCTTGCCCGGTCAAAAAAGTTAATGAATTGTTCAACTCAAAACTTTTAACCGAGGTGATATCACCCGGTCAAAAGAGTTGATGAATTGTTCAACTCAAAGCATTTAACCGAGGTGATCTTGCCCGGTCAAAAGAGTTGATGAATTGTTCAACTCAAAGCTTTTAACCGAGGTGATCTTGCCCGGTCAAAAGAGTTGATGAATTGTTCAACTCAAAGCTTTCAACCGAGGTGATCTTGTCTGGTTAACAAAGTTGATGAATTGTTCAACTCCAAGTACTTAGCCGAGGTGTTTTGCCCGGCTACAGGGGTTGATGGCTTGTTCCACTCCAAGTTTTTAGCTAGATGTTTTACCCAGTCACATGAATTGATGCTTTGTTCAAGTATATAGCACGGTTGTAATGAAGAAACACAACGCAATTATAAGTAACAACGGTTGTAAAATTTTCATTGATTATAATTCTAAGTACAAAAGTTGGGGGCTAGTTGCCTGGTTACAAATCTAAACTAGGGGAGAGGGGAAAGATCAGCAAATTTGTCCCCAGCTCCAGCGACGGCCTCCTCCAAGTCCACCATAGCGGTTGCATTGCCACGCTCTCTTGGGCCGGTCTGGTTTTGACCTCCTTCTCCTATGACCTCTTCCTCGACCTCCTCTTGCAGAGAGTTGAAGACGTCGTTGGCATAGGACACTATATAGCCAAGCAAGAAAGCCGGGGAGGGGAGGGTGGAGAGGCGAACACCTCGGTTTCGGGTCCTTGGCCTAGCTTCTCACAAGCTGCCTTCTAGCCGGACTTGAAGAAGATGTCCTTAGTGGCCTTAACTTACTTTGTGTAGCTCTCCTCAGCCTCTTTGAAACCGAGATTATTGGCTTCATCTACCGATTTTTCCTTAGATTTCTTCACCTCCTCGAGCTCGGCCTTCAATACGTCGCTCTCTTACTCTGCTCCATCGAGTTGGCCAAGGAGTCGCGCATTATCAGCATTTGCGATCTCAAGTGAAGCCTTAGCTCGGCCAATTCAGTCGAGACATTCTTCTCGACAGCATTCAGCTCGGTCACCTTCTGCCGCAAGTTGGTAATGCGGCCCATGATGAGATGTGTTTTCTAGATTACCTATAACAAAATAGAGAACGATTAGCCCAGGCAAGAAATAAACCGAGCAAATACTTGGAAAATCTTTCTAAAACTCTTGCCCTGGTCATTGACTTCCCCGCGGACTTAACCATCCGGGTGTCTGGCACATGCTCGGTCCCCACCATGTCTTCGGGCAGAAGTAGGGACTTTGAAAGATCAAAGGCAAGGAGGTGTTCCTTGTCCCCCTTCACTGAAACGTTTGCTGGGGTGGGATTTCCCCGACACTTCAACTTCGGCTCCCAGGCCGAAACCAGTTCAATCTCGGTTGCCGCATGCTCGGTGTTGAGCTCAACCTCCAACTCAACGGAAGGATCAGCTAAGCGAGCCCTCCTACCTGCTCAGCGTGATTCGATGTTTGGCACTACGGTTGAAGCCAACACTAATATGGTCCCAGAACTTTAACCGGTAGTCGGTGCAGGTGGTGGGTTACTCGGTATCTCGATGGAGGTGGCGATGATAAGGTTCTTGATACAGCTCCTTTTTGCCATCTCTTGCTCCTCAGTTAGCCGGATTAGGGGCATGTCTGGCAAAGTTGGGTCAGGCAGAGGGAAAAGAGCCCAGAGAAAGTCAGTAACTTTGCTTTTGCGGGGAGCCGAGTAACGGTAGCTCGGTACATAACTGAGGAGCTCGTGGCAATCTCGATGCCTATACCTTAGCATGGCCCTGATCGTCTCTTCGTTCGGGTAACAATAATTGGTTTGTAACTCTTCGATAGCTGTAGAAGGAAGACAATTAGCACAGTACAATTTATAAAGATATAAATAAGTAATCAGAAAGCTCGGCTTACATGAAGAACCGAAGTCCTTGCTGATTTACTAGCCGGGCATATCAGCTGTTTTGTAATTACCAGTCACCTAGAAAAAATCATCATCGTGCATGTCCTTGTCCGGTGTACCGATCACTAATCGCTCTCTGTTCGGTCTTATTTTTAAGTAATAACTGAAGTCGTCTTTTGTGCGGCCGAGCGTGTATTGACGCAAGATCTCGGTTAGTCCTAATTGCAACCCCAGTTGATTGTTTAGCTCAACAACCCCATTTATGATTCTGTAAGTATTGGTTGATACTTGTGTGGGGGGCCAGCCTGGTACGCCTCAAGAATTCACACATTAAGGGATGCACGGGAAATCATAGCCCTGCTTCTATTATGCTGAGCACGGTAAAGGGGAAAGATTCTAATCTGCCCCATGGGTTTATGTCCTTCTCGCCGAGCTCTAGATGTACATCAACTGGGACGCCACACTCCTCGCAAAACTCAGCCAGTCCGCCCGACATCTTAACAAGGAAGCGATAACGCCCCATGCGAGACCGGTTTAGTTAGCCCAGCAAAATTGATTTGGAAAAATGGTGCATAGTGGCTGCTTGGTCTTTGAGAGCCCTAGTGTTGATGTGTCTAGTCCCCTAGGATTCTACAGTTAAAAACCAACTGTAAGTGATACGGCGGTATGCTCGACTTTTACAGTATCGGACTCCTACAGTTCTGAATCTAATCTCACAAGTGCAATGTGAAATAGATAAACACCAAAGAGTCCAAATTCGGCAAATCTTTTGGAAAATTGATTTTGAATCAAATTGCCAAAAATGGACTGCTTTGTCTGATACAGAGTTGCCACCTAAATATTTTTGAGAAATTTAGGAAACCATGACTTGTGCCAAAGGCCACGTGTCCTTCATCACCAAGATTGTCTTAGCTCAGGAACTTAGGTACATGAGGGAAATGTCATGAATTGAGCACCTCCGCTCACCTGATCAAAGATCGGCCTCTACTAATCATGATGTGAATCTTATTTACGTTATATGCTCTTGTTCCGATTATTAGGCTATTGTTACTATGTGATGCGCACACACACAAATATAGACTAATTTTGCAAGAATTGGACCTCTTGATTTCTTCTTTTGTTTTGAAAAGAGTTGGTGAATGTGCCACTTGAAAAAGTGATCACATATGAACTTTACTCAAATTATTCTAATTCAAGCAATTAGCCTTCATCCACAAGCATTCAAACAGTTTATCAAATAAGCACTTAGCCTCATGGTGAACATGTTAAACATGGCAACACTAACATACAATGCAATATGCTAAAACAAATAAAAGCTCACTTAGTACTCCAATCCAAAAAGAGATGAGAGAGTTAGAATAATGCATGATCCTAACTATGCAATATGACTAGTGCAACACAGGCGATATGCAATTACTAGGCTCGGCTACTAATATGGCATATGAATCAATTTAGCATGCAGTCTAACCACATATTCAAATAATGTTAAACTAACAATGCAAGTTAGAATGATGAACCGAGTCTCAATGCATGCAATACAAGTGGATGCGAACATGGAGTATGCTAAATGAAACATGATGCTCTAAACTAACCATCATAAGCAAGTAAGTAAAAGGGAGAAAGACGTGGGGTTGAAAGACATATACATTATTACAACTGTGCCCTCGCGCAAGAGGGTCCAAATAAACTAACTAGCTAACTAATTAAACTAATTAACTAACTATTACAAAACGAAACAAATAAACTAACTATTACACAACAAATAAACTAATTATGCTAGCTAGTTATTACAAAACCAATGAATTAATTACACTAATTAATTAATTACAAATTTAACTAATTAATTTACAACATGAAATAAGTAATTAAACTAATTAATCAACCTCGAGAAACGGGAAAGGCTCATGTATGCACGGATTTTCACTCGAAAAGCTATGGTCCTGCTGCTAGAAAGGCTCATGGTTTTGCAAAGGTGGCCGTTAGGCCAGAAGTGGTGGTCGGCCTGCCACAAATGGTAGCCTGCCATCCAGAATTAGTGGCCTACCGGCCACTGATGCTTGGTTCTTCCTGCTATAACAGAAAGCATACAGAGCACAAACAGGGTATTCTCAAGGGTTGCTTGTACAATTTGCCCCTCCTTATCATTAAACAGCTCAAATGAGTGGTAAATTTGATTCACAAACCATCAATTGATACAATTTTATTGCATGATGGCTTATGAACCAAAGGGTACAATTTCAATAAATGTAACAAAAAAGACTCTCAAACCTCCTCTCTATCATGGATTGATCAAGGGAAGTGGTTGACAATGACTCTTGAACCGTTTTCATCATGAGCAAGTATGAAATGATTCAAGACTCAAGGGTTCAATTAACATTGATTAAACCCTAACCAAGTTATTATCTTGCATCATTTTAGTCCTAATTTTATTACTTCATTTTAATTACCAACCATTCTTTAGTCAATTAAGTCCAAAAGTGAGCTTTAAGTCCTCTAATAGAAAGAAACACCAAACCAATAGTTGTTTTAGGCATGAAAGAAGTATCATGCCGTTGGTAATGAACCCCCAAAGGGATTAAACCATTAAGCACAAGACCTCAATCTCAAGCTTAAACAAACAAGTAGCTTGAAACAACTTTCAAAGCAAAGCAAAGCAAAGCAAAAGCCAAGAAAGGATGGAGGTTTCATAGGTGATTAAAGGTGATCAAGGTGATCACAAGTATGGAAGTTTGAAATAAACACTAAACTCAAATAAGTTGGTGGCTAAAGCATAAACCACCAAGCCTATGAGGACAATTATACTACAAGCATGCAATACAAGGCTCAAATGTAATGAACAGCTAAAAACAGTGCTAAATTAATCCTAAAACATGCTGAAATTAAGACAAAAATAGCTAGAACAATAAGTTAAAACATAGAGCTAGTTAAGCTAGTAAACAAAGCATAAAGAGAGGAGGCTACCCCCTCCATTTTTGGACTTCAAAACATTGTTTTAACACTAAAAAAGCTCTGAGATTCAGTAGTAAAAAGCTTAAAAAAAAGTTGACAAAGAGGTGGGAAACACAAGGGCAAAAGCCTAAGAAATGAGGTACAAAGAAGGGTGATCCACCCCTCTACCCCTATTGGCCTTAAACCACAAGTTTCAACCCAAAATTTCAGAGTTTAGACAGCCTAAAAATAGTAAAAAAACAGTAGGCAAAATAGCAAATAAATCAAAGCAACAAGCAAAACTTATACCTCTTGAAGAGGAGAACCTTTCTAAGCAACAAATCAACACGTACACACCCTCAAGAGCTTAAAGTAGGCTCAAAAGTGGCTCAGCTCAAAGACCACAAGGTTTGGTTTAGAGCGTATAGACAAAGGCTCAAGAATTTGCAAGAGAGAGAGAGAGAGAGAATTGTAGAGAGAGAAAAAATATTTTGCTCCAAATTTTTCAACTTTCAAAAATGGAAGGGGAGGTCTCATATATATAGAAAAACATGCAACTCCCACAGAAACATCCATACATACACGTATAGGCAGATGCAAGCATTAGTGGAAACAGGTGGCACAGCTAGCAACAATATCTGCCAAAACACACTTGTGGCCTGCAGGCCACACAAGTGGCCGGCAGCCAATAAAAGTGGCTGGCAACCCACAAAGAGGGCCGGCAGGTCCTAGGGTTTTCAGGCTTGAAAAACTGCTATTTTGGCCCAAAACAAAGCAAAAGGTGTGTAAGGTTTAAGGGCTCAAAACTGTGGCATTCTGCTAAAGACTCCGAACACTTGACAAGCATATATGAATTCATCATTG
The DNA here is from genome assembly GCA_030407325.1 of Camellia japonica. NCBI lineage: Eukaryota > Viridiplantae > Streptophyta > Magnoliopsida > Ericales > Theaceae > Camellia > Camellia japonica. The sequence goes on along the minus strand of JAPPVO010005693.1, from coordinate 15,976 downwards.
GGTGCGTAAGCGGTGACGTTCAAATCGTAAAGGCGGTCAAAAATGGGATGTCTACAAGTGGTCACGCGTGAGCTCGATTTTAGCTCGGTCACTTTTTGTGACACCCTGAACGTTTAATTAAATATCACATAAATATCTATAGTTATATATAATTGTGAGTGTATGTGATAATATATCATTAAATAAATAATAATAAATACAGAATCTAATTTGGCATTGAGTTACCAATATGAGATTAAATATGGATTATTATTTGGGCCAAATTAAAGTTAAAGATAGTAAATAAATAAATACAAAAGTAAGAGTAAATAAATAATAATATTGATAATAATAATAATAATAATAATAATAATAATAATAATAATAATAATAATAATAATGGATGTGGTAGTAAAATAAATAATTAATTTTGTGATGGTATGTGATAAAGTATAATTTAATAATAAGAACACTAATAACAATAATAATAAAATAAATATATGGAAAAGAATATCATGATAATAATAGTAAGAAATGGTAATTATAATAATAAGCATACTGACAATAAAGCCAAAGAAAATTAATAAGCAATTAAATACGTAGATTTGTAAATCTTTGAAGAGAATAACGTTGTGCCACCTATGCAGTCTAAACTCTTAGGGGAGTGAGTCATCAATTGAGGCATTATGACTGGGTGATCATCACCCAAGTGAGGGCTTGTGTATACAAGTATGTAAGAGTAGAGGGGGGCCCTGCAGAAGGAGTAAAGAAATGAGAGGAAAAGGAAAAAAAAGAAGAAAGAAGAGATAGAGAGGAGCAAGAAGAAGGTCTCGAAAAACTGACGTAACTAGGAGAAAATAGTAAGGGTTAATATTAAGGTGAGTTATATTATACCTTGAGTCACCATAATATATTTTTACGTATGTTTTGACTTACCATAATTTATTTTATACAAGTTGTATTTTATTAGTTATATTAATACAAGTTATGTTTCATAAATATTTCAATTACGTGGATTAATTTATGACTCTATTTGTTAACATGAAACCCATAGATATGTTTGTTAAATTTTAAATATTTGACTATGACCTTATAAACAATTATGTTTTGTAAGTACCACCATGGGAGTCCCACGCCTTGGGGGACTTAAATAACCATTGACCTCTGTTTGGCCACTTTGTGGTCCTCTGTTTGTCATGGATCCATTGACCTCTGTTCTGATTGTCACTTATGTGACCTCTGTTCTGTTCTGTTCTATACTGTGGTTATGGTTATTTATTTATATAATTTATGTATTTCAGTTTCTGCCACTTAAATGATTTACTTACCAAATTAAGTTATGTAAATGTTTTGACTTGACTAACTATCCATGGTTATTTTGTATTCCCTATACTCTTGGTATATATTTCTCACTCTGTTGTATACTTATAGCTGTTACTATTTCAGGTGACGAGATATAGGGAAAACCCATAACCTCACGTAATGAAACCCGCACGAGGATTGATGTTGAACCACATTTTGTCATTTTTTCTAAAAAAATATATTTTTGCTCCTTTTTGTTCTATTCGGGGCCGGTCATTGAATAATAAAAAATAAAAGCCCTATAAATGTATTTTCTCTTATTAAAATAGTAAAATTGAGTAATTTTCTGTTTAATTATTTTTATTTCCGCTTGCACAGTTTAATTTGCTACAAATAGAATAAGTTAGTAAGTTGCGATTCCAACCCTAAGCCCCTGGGGTTGGGTCATGACAAATGTGGTATCAGAGCAACAGTTCAAAAAAAAATGCTCTTTTAATTTGATCAGGAAGTTCGAAAAGTTATAAATAAATTTATAAATAAAACTATATAGCTAAATAAACATAATAAGATAAAATAAAAATAATAATAATAAATATTTACCTGCAACGTTAGTCCTTTTGTGTAAAATCTCACGTTTATTCTGGTGATGTAGGAATGTCAGAGATTAACCTTGATGATGTGTTTTGAGATGAGCTCGGGGCCATTAATTTAGATGTGATTTTAGCCGAGCACCCCGCAACCGCCTCACCTGAGGGTTAGGGAAATTCAGAGGACATAATCAGAGGACTGCATCCAGGCCTTGCCCAGTTGATGGGTCGTCCAATCTATATACAGGCTGATCCTACCGATGTCCCACATTTACTATGGAGGCAAAGTCGTGCCGATACGCGCGACGTTTTCTGGACCCACTCGTGTCCTTGGCGTTACCCCGGGACATGACCGCCCGCACTATATCATAGATCCCTACCCCCAGATTTTGTGGCCAGAAGGGGGAACGTGTACCCTGAGGATTATATTTTCACCACAGTCCCTAACCCGCTGGAGATAATTAATATTCAAAATGTTGACTTTAATAATGACTTGTCATATGTCGAGACACCCGGCTAGATTGCCGATCGAGTATTTTTGGGATACATACAGTTTGTCTCTGTTTTCACAGTCCAAGCAGCGTGGATGTGCTTTGGTGTAATCCAGTTAGGATGGAAATTTGAGCTCTTTATGCAACACTATTTCCATGGTTGTTTGGCCCCTTTGACCCACCACTCTAGATTTGGTAAAAGAAAACATTTTTGTATGCGGACCATGATGTGTTCTGATCCCTTTTTGTTGTCTTTTTGTTTTTGTTTACCACAGGGATGAGACATTAACATATTCTGACTGATGTAATATTAATTGTAAAAAATGTAAAGTTGGCATTTTATATAGATATAGATTGCACTACACATGCTTATATATATGTTGCGTTGTGAATGTAATGCCTCATTTATTACCTTGTAGAATGGCTAATAATGGTAACGAAAGCGAGTCATCAGTCAGTGGCGCTAAATCATGGAAAGAATAATGGAAAGAGCGGTTACTAGCTTTTTGCAAGCCTTGCAGACTAACATCAACAATGGGATGCCAGAACGGCGAGAAGAGCTAGTTACCATAAAACAATTCCAGGATCTGAAACCCACTACATTTACCGGCGGCCCAGACCCAATGGTAGAAGACACTTGGGTTAAAGACATGGAAAAGATTTTTTGCGCCCTACCCTGCACTGAAAGACAGAAGGTAACTTTCGCCACTTTCACTTTCAAAGACAATGCACAGGAATGGTGGCTTCTCACTCTGGAGAAAGAAGAAATTACGACTTGGGCAAGATTCTTGGAAGTATTCTACGAAAAATACTTCCCAGATTCATTGCAAGAACAGAAGGCATCTGAGTTCATACATCTAAAGCAAGAAACATGACGGTGGCCGAATACGAGAGCAAGTTCACATAACTCACTCAGTTTGCAACATACGTCATCCTCACCGAAACTCGAAAAGCAAGAAAATTCGAAATAGGATTGGATGCTGAAATTAAAGACAAGCTCGAGGTCTTGAAACTGCCAACCTATGCAGAAGTGGTAGACCAGGCGTACATTGCAGAAAAGCGGATTAAAGCCTCGCATTCTAGATAACCAATCAAAAGAAGCGATTCTGGGAAAAAGACAACAAAAGACCCGGTGTTGCGCCTCCTAAAAAGGTAAATACGGGCACAACCAGTTCAGGCCATCAAGGTCCTACCAACTCCCGAGGTGGCACTGTTCCAATTTGTCCCACTTGTGGGAAGGCTCATTGGGGACAATGCCATCGAGACACGGGAGCATGTTTTAAATCGGTCAAGTTGGCCACTTGCTGAAGGATTGTCCAAAGCTGACTAATCCTACAGCTAGCCCCTCTGGCCCAGTCAGGAAACCTGCAAGACTGGAAGAGAGAGGAAGGACCAAAAATGTCAAGGACGGGCTTTCGCCTTGGTACCTGGAAAGCCAGAGGTTACCGAAAACATTGTGTCAAGTACACTTTCTGTCTGTGGTCATTTAGTTCATGTCCTCATTGACTCTGGGTCAACTCATTATTTTGTTGTACCACACTTTGCTGCCAAGCTAGCATTAACACCCGAACCATTAGGATATATATTGTCTGTGTCTTTTCCTTCTAGTAAATCTGCCTGTAATACTGATGTGTACAGATCATGTACTATATCTTTAAAAGGCAAAACCTTATATGTAGACTTGATTCCCCTCCGCATTGGGAACTTTGATGTGATCTTAGGTATGGATTGGCTAGCTGCCAACCACGCCTCTATCGATTGTAAAGCCAAAAAGGTCTCCCTCAGGTTACCAAACCAACCCGAGCTTGTCTTTGATGGGACTGAAGTTTCCAACCCTCCCTGTATTATATCCTCCATGACAGCCCAACGACTTCTAAGAAATGGTTGTGGTGGTTATATTTATTATGTGATCGATACACAAAAAAAGACCCCCACCGTTGATGCAATTCCCGTAGTATGAGAATTCCCAGATGTTTTTCTGAAAAATCTACCCGGTATCCCGGTTGATCGGGAAATCGAGTTCACCATTGAAACCTAACCTGGCACACAACTAATATCAAAAGCTCCTTATCACATGTCAATGGTAGAATTGAAAGAGTTGAAGACTCAACTCCAGGAACTACTGGACAAAGGTTTCATTCGACCTAGTACGTCACCATGGGGAGCTCCAGTATTGTTCGTGAAAAAAAAGGATGGCACGATGAGATTATGTATCGATTACCGGGAGCTGAACAAGGTCACCATCAAGAATCGGTACCCTCTGCCACGAATCGATGACTTGTTCGATCAACTTCAAGGCGCCCAAGTATTCTCCAAAATCGCTTTGCATTCTGGCTACCATCAACTAAAAGTCAAAATGGAAAGCATCAAAAAGACTGCCTTCAGAACCCGTTACAAGCACTACGAGTTTCTTGTCATGCCTTTTGGCATCACAAATGCCCCAGCAGCCTTCATGGACCTCATGAACCGAGTGTTCAAACCCTATCTTGACGAGTTCGCCATCGTCTTCATTGACGACATCCTCATATACTCCAAGTCACTAGAGGCCCATGAGCAGCACTTACGAACGGTTCTACAAACACTATGTGATCACAAACTTTATGCCAAGTTAAAGAAATGCAAATTTTAGATCACTAGTGTACACTTTCTTGGTCACGTCATTAACAAAGATAGCATCTTGGTTGACCCCCAAAAAGTTGCAGCAATCGTGGATTGGCCACGACATACTAATGTGTCAGAAATTCGAAGTTTCTTGGGTCTAGCTGGCAATTATTAACGCTTCGTGTAAGATTTCTCAAAGATAGCATCACCCTTGACCCAGCTAACTCAGAAGAATACATCATTCGAATGGGCTAATAAATAGGAGCGTTGCTTTCAAGAGTTAAAAAGTCGACTTGTGTCAGCTCCTATACTAGCACTCCCTACAGGAGCAATGGGTTCGTAATATATAGTGATGCCTCATACAATGGTTTGGGTTGTGTTCTCATGCAAAACAGAAAAGTCATTGCTTATGCGTTGCGACAATTAAAGACTCACGAGAAGAACTACCCGACTCATGATTTGGAATTGGTTGCAGTAATCTTTGCCCTCAAAATCTGGCGTCATTATCTCTACAGCGCAACTTGCGAGGTTTACACTGATCACAAGAGTCTTAAATATCTGTTCACACAGAAGGAACTGAATAAGGCAACGGCGGTGGCTAGAATTTATGAAAGACTATGATGTAGAGATCCATCACCATCCAGGCAAAGCTAACGTGGTGGCAAATGCACTGAGCCGAAAAACGACCAAAGGTTTGGCATGTACTCTCGTTTGCCGCAAGATCAATGGACTACTCGCCAACATGACCGTGGAACCTACATTGATTGAAGAAATTAAAGAACTTTTGAAGAAAAAGTACGAGGAACAAAGGAATACGCCTGACACTGATTTCACTATAAGCAATGGGATACTAAAATTTTGAAATTGAATTTGTATACCCGACATTCCGGAACTCAAGAAGAAGATACTGGGGAAAGCTCATAACATGAGATTTGCAGTCCACACTGGCAACACAAAGATGTACCATGATCTGAAGGAACACTACTGGTGGACAGGAATGAAAAAAGACATAGCAAGCCATGTCTCCAAATGTCTGCATTGTCAACGTGTTAAAATAGAACATCAGAGACTTGCAGGACTGCTGCAACCACTCCCTATTCCTGAATGGAAATGGGAGCACATTACTATGAACTTCGTGGTCGGGCTACCACAGTTATTTTCGAATAATGATGCAATATGGATTATAGTAGACCGACTGACGAAGTCAGCGCATTTTCTACCAATCAAAATCATGTACTCCCTTAATAAGTTTGCCACTTTATACATCAAGGAAATTATTCGTTTGCATGGTATCCTAGTTTTGATCGTGTCTGATCGAGACCCCCGCTTCATGCCTCACTTCTGGAACAAATTGTAAGAAGCTTGGGGGACTACACTGAAGTTTAGCACGACTTATCATCCACAAATGGATGGGAAATCCGAAAGAACAATCCAGATGTTGGAAGACATGTTATGTGTGTGCGTATTGGACCTTAAAGGTAACTGGGATGAGCACTTACCTTTAGTGGAATTCGCGTATAACAACAGCTACCAAGCAAGCATTGGAATGGCACCGTACGAAGCTCTGTATGGAAGGAGATGTCAATCACCTCTATGTTGGACGGAAGTCGGGGATAGGAAATTGTTAGGCCCCGAGACCGTGCAAGTCACAAGTGAGAAAATCCAACTCATCCAACAGCGAATTCGCACTGCTTAGAGCTGCCAGAAAAGTTATGCAGATACTCGGAGACGGGACTTGAAATTTCAAATAGGGGATCATGTGTTCCTGAAGATCTCACCAACAAGAGGAGTTATCCGATTTGGAAAGCGAGCAAAGCTAAACCCACGTTACACCGGGCCATTCGAGATACTGGAAAGGATTGGTCCTGTAGCCTATCGCCTTGCACTACCACCTGAACTATCCATTGTCCATAATGTGTTTCACGTTTCAATGCTTCGACGGTACCTTCGAGATCCAGAGCATGTTGTTGATTACGAGGATCTGGAAGTTCAGGAGGATCTCTCTTATAAAGAGCAACCAGTGCAGATTCTTGATCGTCGTGATCAAGTTCTCCGAAACAAGACCATACCATTGGTAAAAGTCTTATGGCGAAATCATCGTATCGAAGAAGCTACATGGGAAACGGAAAGTCAAATACGAGCCAAATATCTACACCTCTTCGAAAATTAAGGTACGTCAAGTTGGGGGACAAACTTCTATTTAGAAAGAAAGAAATGTGACACCCTGAACGTTTAATTAAATATCACATAAATATTTATAGTTATATATAATTGTGAGTGTATGTGATAATATATCATTACATAAATAATAATAAATACAGAATTTAATTTGGCATTGGGTTATCAAATATGGGATTAATTAGGAATTACTATTTGGGGCCAAATTAAAGTTAAAGATAGTAAATAAATAAATATAAAAATAAGAGTAAATAAATAATAACATTGATAATAATAATAATAATAATAATAATAATAATAATAATAATAATAATAATAATAATAATAATAATAATAATAATAATGGGTGTAGTAGTAAAATAAATAATTAATTTTGTGATGGTATGCGATAAAGTATAATTTAATAATAAGAACAATAATAACAATAATAATAAAATAAATATATGCAATAAGAATAATCATGATAATAATAGTAAGAAATGGTAATTATAATAATAAGCATACTGATGATAAAGCCAAGAGAAATTAATTAGCAATTAAATACGTAGATTTGTAAATCTTTGAAGAGAATAACGTTGCGCCACATGTGCAGTCTAAACTCTTAGGGGAGTGAGTCACCAATTGAGGCATTATGACTGGGGTGATCTCACCCAGGTGAGGGCTTGTGTATACAAGTATATAAGAGAGTGGAAGGGGGCCTGCGGAAGGAGTAAAGAAATGAGAAAAAAAGGGGAAAAAAAAAAAAGAAAAAGGAGAGATAGAGAGGAGCAAGAAGAAGGTCTCAAAAAACCGACATAACTAGGAAAAAAATAGTAAGGGTTAATATTAAGGCGAGTTATATTATACCTTGAGTCCCCATAATATATTTTACGTATGTTTTGACTTACCATAATTTATTTTATACAAGTTGTATTTTATTAGTTATATTAATACAAGTTATGTTTCATAAATATTTCAATTACGTGGATTAATTTATGAACTCTATTTGTTAAAATAAAACCCATGGATATGTTTGTTTAAATTTTAAAGAATATTTGACTATGACCTTATAAACAATTATGTTTTGTAAGTACCACCACGGGAATCCCCAGCCTTGGGGGACTTAAATAACCATTGGCCTCTGTTTGGCCACTTTGTGGTCCTCTGTTTGTCATGGTTCCATTGACCTCTATTCTGATTGTCACTTCTGTGACCTCTGTTCTGTTCTGTACCGTGGTTATGGTTATTTAGTTATAGAATTTATGTATTTCAGTTTCTGCCACTTAAATGATTTACTTACCAAATTAAGCTATGTAAATGTTTTGGCTTAACTAACTATCCATGGTTATTTTGCATTCCCTATACTCTTAGCATAATATTTCTCACTCTGCTGTGTGTTTATAGCTGTTACCATTTCAGGTAACGAAATGTAGGAGAAACCCACAACCTCACGTAATGGAACCCGCACGAGGATTGATGTTAAACCACTATTTTGTCTTTCTTTTTTATATATATATTTTTGCTCGCTTTTGTTCTACTCGGGGCCGGTCATTGAATAATAAAATAATAAAAGCCTTATAAATGTATTTTCTCTTATTAAAATTGTAAAATAGAGTAATTTCTTGTTTAATTATTTTTATTTCCGCTTACGCAGTTTAATTTGCTACAAATAGAATAAGTTAGTAAGTTGCGATTCCAACCCTAAGCCCCTGGGGTTGGGTCGTGACACTTTTCAGCTCGATCATGCGAGCATGCCAAATTTTAGCCTGGTCGTATGCCCGTATTCGCTCGATAACCCAATTTTCTACTGTGAACAGCAAACTTGCCCGTCTACTTGTGTTTTCGGATCAAAAGGCATTTTTAGCCCGACCAATCCCAGATCCACACTTTTTCATCACAAGAGACAATGAACAGCATAGGAGGCTAAGGACATAAGGGCTTTTCGACGTCAAAAGCAATGCGAAACCCTAACCCTTTCCAGTTTTTGATAGTGTTTGGGTGTGTTAATCTTCCTTGTAGGGGTGAATGTAAGATTCGAAGTTCAAAAATACAAGAAAGGCATGAGGAACGAACAAAAAAAAGTGAAAGAGTTGAAGACTTACTGATTGTGGCACGAATCAGAGCTCCGATCGGCGAGATGCTTCCCTAGAGGCAACAATGGAGCCGAATCCACCAGACAAACACGTCGATTGAAGCAAATAATGCAAGAAATCGAGGTTATGGGTCCTAGTTTGCTAGATCGTCTATGGAGAGGGATAGTGAACAGTGAAGAGAGAGATACGAACGGATGTACAATATATATGAAAGAAGTAGAGGCGAAAAAAATTTGAATCTGAAGAGATGTCATGGGATAGCTGGGTTGGCTATACACGACCAATAGACAAATGACGCATGTCTGCGATGAGACCGGTGTCATTCCTGAAAAGACAGGCTGAAAAGTCGAATCGCCGACCGAGCATGTCATTAGACCGAGCATGAAAGTTAGTGTGGTCGGAGATAATGAGCTAATTTGAGTTGGATGACTGAGCAAGTGAATGAGCTCGGCATAAGGATATAATCTCTGTCACGCTAGCGCGAACGGAATTAAGGGGCAATTGAGAGGGGGATTTATGACCTAACAGTGAACTGAGCTAAGTTAGGCCAAAGTCAGGATCCTTGCTCGGTCAGACATCGGTTACACGCTGGACCAAGGGCTCAGTCCGGTCAAGTTGGGATAACTTTGGACTGCTAGTTTGGTGAAGATGTGTGCTCTGTTAAATTAGACGAGATTAGTCCTTAGAAGATCGGGTTCGACCGGGCAGAAGCTCGATCGTGGCTGTGGAGCTCAGTTGACCATACGATCAAGAATTACCGATAAGACCAGACAAGTAACACGGTCAGGTGATGGCGTGACACCGCACTAAGAATAACTTGATAGGAAGTACTACGCGGCGTGACGGGACCGTAGAAAGGATATCCCGCTGTCCGTACACGTCAACACCGTTTGGCGGTTTCTTATGTGGTGTTTAGCTGTATTAGCACTGACACGTAGGGAAACGTGAGAGGAGAGCAGGTCCACACGTTCAGAAGGGAATGGATTCAAAAGGGAATGAATACACAGGTCTGGAACATCTGGTGATCAGAGCTCACCTACCACTTTGTCTACTCTCTTTTCTCTCTCTAAGTTTGCTAACTTGACCATCGGAGGGGTTTCCGACAGCACACCGCCGGGTAGCTCACCGTTGTTGTGTTCTCAGGTCATTCGGAGCGAAGCGAAGCGAAGCAAAGTTTGGACACGAGGAATATGGGCAGCGACGAATATTTTCTCCCCATACAAATGCATACATTTTGATTGGTTAAGAATAGGAACCCACCATTTTGAGTGGGATCATTACACTTTTTAAAAATGAATAGACCAATTACATTTTGTAGGAGTGTGCAGCGGATGGCCCTACCCGTCACACCCAACCCGACCCAACCAACCAACACGTTTTGGGTGGATGCATGACACGGGGCAGATGGATACGGGCCCCATATTTTTCATTTCCTCAAGTTCGGGTTGGGTCACGGGTAAACTGCCAATTTTATTTGTTCACTTGACCCGTCTAATCCCTACTTAGTTCCCCCTGTCTTGCCCCTTTTTTTTCATTTCACGTTTTGTAGCCCTAATAGTCTGTCTCTATCTCTGTCTCTTTCTCTCTCACTTGAACGGAGGCGAGCAACGAGTAACAAACGGCAATTGGCGACAATGGTGGCTAGTTACGATCGGCGATCGGCGACAATTGCAGCAAGCAGCGATCAAAGCATCGATTCAAATGTATTCTTCTCTTATTCTCTTTCTCTTTGATGAATCTTCTCTTCCTCAACCTTTGTTCTGTGAGTGTGTTTGAAGCATCGATTCGAATGGTTTTTTTTTTTTTTTTATAGTTATTAGGGCTTCTCAACCTATGTTTTGTGACTGTGTTCTCGACATTCTTGATTTCTCATCTCTCTAGTTCTGATCCCAAATTGCATTTTAAGCTCTCACTCACAGCCACCCAAATGAAGGTTTGATGCTTCGATTCTAATACAGATTATTCCTCAATTTCATTCTTATATTTTGTTCTGATTCTTCTCGAGGGTTATTGGCTTTTTTTTCCCCCAAGGATAATGGGTCTTTTGGGGATCATTTGGAATCCACTTTTCGTCTTGGATTAAAAAAAATATTTTAATGGATTTTTAGTATTTGAATTTTTACCTTCTATTACCTTTTGATGTTCATATATGAGATGTTGAATGGGGTTTGATTATTAACTAATTTCTGTGAATCTAGTTGATTCTCTGATTTAAATTGATATCCACTTTTTGCCTCTTGAACTTTGTGGATTAAAAAAATTTGGGTTGATTTATTAGTATTAGAATTTCTAGTACTTTCTACTATTGATTCTCTGATTTCAGCAATTGATATCTTTTTTTTTTTGTCTCTGAACTTTTTGGATTTAAACCCCACCCCCCCTCCCCAAAGGAGGGCTTTTTAGTATTAGAACTTCTGTCACATTCTATTAATTTTATTTTTATTTTTTAAATTTTCATTGATGATATATTGAATGGGATTTGATTCAATTCTGTGAATCTTTCAATTGATAAAGTTTGGTTAACTCTTTTAATTTTGATTTATGTTGTTCCAATTTGGGTGGTTGGAAAAAAAAGGGGGGAAAAAAAAAAGAAAAAAAGGAGGAGTTTTCTTTGCCTAGTTGAGAAGATTAGTTGGTTGTGATAGAGATCTTTTGTTCTTGACTTGTTCTTGCAGAAGCTTATCTTGAAATTGGATTTACATGATGACAAAGACGAGAGGAAGGCCTTGTTGGTAACAAATCTGGTGTTTCAAATTTACCAATTGGACTCTTCTAATAAATTTATCCAAGATGGTCACAATTGAATTATATTGAAATTTTGTAAATTGTCCAGCTTATTTTTTTGAAGAAGTATACAATTAAATTATGTTAAAAATTTGTAAAATTTTAAACCACCAAATCAATTCGTATCAATCCGTCAATCCGCTCAATCCGCTGGAGTGGCAGACGAATGCGGATTGATTTTCTCTAATCCGCCAATCTAATAGACGGATAGCGGACTGGAGGTTCCGTGACCGCAACCGATCCGCGCTCACCCCTATTGTGTATTCACACTTTTTGTGTGAACAAATTTATTCTCTCATCTAGTTTACATATAGGTCATAATAAATGAACTTATTATCCAATAGGTCCTATAATAATTAATAACATTTTTTATTAAATACTATTTAAAAAAATCATTAATTGTTAATTTTGAACGACAATTTAAAAATTGTCAACAAAAAATGTCACTAATTATAAGTTTTAATGATAATTTAAAAAAAATATCACAAAATAACTAATTTTCAACTTTCAGTAACAATTTGAAAAATTCGTCACAAAAAAAGTTACTAATTATAAGTTTTAGTAACAATTTATAAAAATCATGGCAAAAAAAATTCACTAATTGTCAATTTTTAGTGACATGCAAAAAATTGTTACAAAAAATTATTTTTAGCAATAATTTTATTAAGATTTATTTTTAATAGAATTTGATAAAAATTAAGCCAAACTATTAAGGTTTATTGGTAGTTAAAGGACATTATCATACCTTTCTAACAGTCGCAAAACATGACAAACGGAAAAAGTTCAAGAACACAAACTTACCCTGTATTTGAGAAAAACAAGTTCAAAACCAAGTACATAAATAAAGCCTATATAATAATAAATAAAAGCTCCAAGAAGCTAATAAAGCTGTCTATATGAAGAGTGCAATGTACCAGCACGGTGTCGGTTGCGCGCCATGAACACCATCTGAACTGAAATTCTGAAGAGTTTACTTTCTTTTGAAGCTTCTAGCTATACTGATACATATATAATGAATATGTTCTGTGGATATGAAAAATACATATACATAGGACAAGTGAATTGTAATAATCTGAATAAGATCATGTCTGTTAATCTGTGTGTGGGACCACTGCATATCTCCATTTTTGTTTTCATGTTTAAACTGAAATGGTGGAGTTGGTACTAGCATGTGCCTGGAAGATGAATAAGCCAAACTTGATCACTTATTGCCAGTTTAAAAATTGCCAACTTTAGTTAATTTAAACTTAGCCGATTTACTTGATTGGGATTGAAGGCTAAATTTAGTTTCATTTAAATTAATTAACACAAAGTAATAATGGCCCTGTTTGGTACAGCTTAATTTCAGTTTATTTCAGCTTTCAACTTAATTTAAACTATTTTGATGTGTTTGGTTTAGCTTAACAATACAACTTATAACTTTTTGTAAGTCAGAAATCAACTTATTCTATGAGTGGGGCAGAACAAGTTTAATTTATAAGTCAGAAATCAGCTTATATTCATAGTTATAAGTTATAAACTGTTAAGGTATAAGTTATAAGCACTTTCTCACAGCTCTACCAAACAGAGCCAATGTATCAATCAAAGCATTCAACCACAAATTGCATAAAGATAAAGAACACAAGCGATTTAAAGTGAAAACTTTGAAGAAAATTCTCTGCAAGGACAAATCATTGACACAACAATAATCAACAGTTTTAGCAAAAATTTACCACGGAAAGATAGTATTTTAATCATTAAATTTAAAATAAAAAATAATATTTTTTATGCACCTACATTAAGTTATTAAAAAAAAAAAGAAAAAAAATTCTTCAGATTTGCTTAATGAAAATATGTAAACAACAATGCTAGGTGGTCCAAAAAAGTATGGCTCGAATAGCTCGAAACATCCAGAACGACGTCATTTTGGGTGTAAAACAACGTCGTTTTGACACATTCGAGCCATTCGAACTACAAAAATTCGAGTTACCAAATATTTTTCATATATAAATGATTTAAATTGAAAACTAATCAAAAAATTTAGAGTTCAAATTGATAAAATAAAAAAATCAGAATTTATTTTGTTAAACGGTCAAACACTAATTTTTTATTTTATTTTTTTGTATTTTCCCCTAAATTTTGCAGTTTCTATCTTTACTGTTCACAAACTGGGCCAGCAGACCACACGCCACCCCCAAGTGATTTGGTCCAACACGGTACGGAACATATCAGACCCTAAGCCCCAGAGACAGTCAGCAGCACCATATGCACCAAGTCCAAATTTTAGCAAATGTAATGTTGTTATATTTTTGTGTATTATCTCCTATTTATCTATCTATTTATACTATTATAAAGAAAATCTATCTAACTATACTATTATAAAGCAAAAGTCAAAATTGGTATTTATATCTCATTTTTTGAATGTTCTCAAAATATCCCAAGAGCATTTATGCCCCCTCATATATATATATATATATATATGTATATTTTTAAAAAAAATTTATGTGTGCCTACTACTTCTAAAATGTCTTTATACTATGAGAGTTGCTCTGAGGCTTGTCTATCTAGCACCACTGTAATGAAAGCACTCAATTGTGGATACATCATGATCCATGTGTATCCTTAATTAGTCTAAAGTAGCCCATGGATAGTTAACCAAAAAATAATAATAATTAATTAATTATAAAAAGCTACCTTGTATTCACCCAAAAAAATAAAAAGCTACCTTGAACCAGCTACCCTGTGGGGACAAAGATTGCGGTGACAAAAACCGTTTTAGGTGGCAAATTTTAAAATTTTTATTTTTATATTAATGCACATCTGGTATCTAAAATATCGGTATCCAATTTTTTGCTCACTGTAATAATGTTGTTGAGTAAAATTTATGACAATTTACACATAGATCTTCGCAATCTATGTGATGAGTCTAAAAAAGCCCATAGAGAGTTCTAAAACCTATTCTTTATGATAACTTCGTTGTCCTAAACCAATCTGTTTGCATAGGTAATTTCCTCGTTGCTTAATTATCCAGAAAAAATTTTCTGACTGCCAATCTTTGTGCTCAGTACTCTATTGCAATTATCAAGATCCAAACATAGCATAAGAAAAGCCTAATTGCCCAGTACCTTTGGAGAACAAAATTCATTTATAAATAATACATACATATGGTAATTTATATCAATTCACCAAGCTACAAACACTATTGTTCACATCTTTATAGAGCAGTAAACAATATACAGAGATTTTATCAAATGACAAGCAAACAACCTTTCCATACTTGGATAAGACTGCATACATCTAGCCCTTTCCAGATCCCGCAATGATAGGAGTATCGTGCACTAGAACTGTCCGTAGTTCACTGAATATCAGACACTGTGAACAAGCATAAATTATTGTAACCAACCCAAAAGAGCATTTATTTTGCAAGGAAAAATAACAAAGTGAAAGCAAAAATGCGATAAAATCTAGTGATTTCTGCGGTGAAAATACACCTCAAGAAACCTTACACCACATCCCAACTTGAACACCTTACAAGAAAACCCCAACTCGCCAGTTCCTTGTTGGGGATAGAGAATGAACCCCTGCACACACACTCGGACCATTATGCAATTTCGAGAGCAATCTTCCCAAATCAGCTCTTCCAAAACCAACCTCAATTTGACCTTTAAATGTCAAAAAAATTACGCAAACAATACATTTCATGTTCTTCACAATGGTATCATTGAGTCCTGGCTTCTGGTGTACCTCCTGGGTGAGTCAAACTTTCCACCGGACGAAAATGACCTCTTCATTGCAACATGCCCCATTTGCAAAGAACAGTCCACTGAACAACTCTTGTTCAATCTAGACATGCTTGAATTCTTATTCACTCCCTTAGAAACAACCTTGTCTGAATTGGGTTTTTTCAATTGTACTGATCGTGTACTCGAACACCCTTCAAGTCCCACCTGAGGAATGTTAGCCACAGCAACATAAATCTTTGAAGCAGATAACTCATCCATTG
>JAPPVO010005692.1:0-43279 GCA_030407325.1 Camellia japonica | reverse complement strand
AATTAAAATAATAAATTTTTTATATAAAATAGACTCAATCCCCTCACTATTTTCCTAATCCCACCTAAAATTCACCCAAGCTAATCCCCCTATGGAGGGGGATTACTAAGCCCCCTTCACTACTAATCCTATCACATTGTGTTGCATCCAAACAAGGGTTTGGTGGGTCCCACGGATTGCTAATCCAATCCACCCTCCCAAACCCCCAATCAAACATGGCCTTAGTTACTTTGCAAGTGTTATGGTATGTAGGTACATAATACTAGCACACTCAATACGTGATCAATTTAAATAAGTAAAAATAAAATAAAATATTTATTATATATTATGTTTGATTTAAGTAATAAGAGTCTTATTCATTATATTATTCATAGTTCGAATCTTGTGCTCATTATTTGTTTAATGGTTGTTTTTTTTGTTTTAATGACAAAATGGACACTCAACATTAAAGTGAAGGATGGTTTTAACCCACCAATTAAGGTGTTCCTTTTTTTTTTTTATAATTACAGTGATAATCTCAAATGAAATTATTAAAAAATATATTAATAATTTGGGATATCTTATCTCACAATTAAACCCACACACCCATTGCATGAGTTAGGGTTTGTTAGAGCATCCATCTCCATCACCATCCATCCTTTCTCAAATCTCACTTTCAAAATCTACCCCTTCTCAAAACCTTAAAAACCATTTAGCGGTAATATTTTGGCAGTAATGGTGACAATCATTTGATACATACACTTCTCCGGCAATGATAATGAATGAAAATTTTTCCGGTAACCACAATTCTATAAGATGAGAAGAATACAACAATAAAAACTTAGAAGATGTTCATAGTTTTGATGATATTCTTAGCTCAGAGAAGATTGGCTTTATAAAGATAAGTTTTTTGAAAAAAATGACAAAAATAATAAAAACTGTTCGTCATTTTTTTGGGGACTGAACTCCCAAACATGTGATCAAAATTCGGGAACACAGGCCCGAACATTATTTATTTTTTTAGGAATAGGTAACCGAACATTTCTTATTTATTCGGGAACAAATAACCGAAGCAGTAGTAAAAGCAGGCAAACAACGGTGGATGAAATCCTACCCAATTTTGTTTACACAAAGAGCATACAAGTATAGTGAGGCTATAGATGACTGACAGAAAACCAACTAGAGAAATATGAAAGTAAATTGTGTTGTATGTGTGGAAAGAGGTAATAGAAAAAAAATTCAAACAGATTGACAAACCTCGTAATGAAACAGAGAAAAAACTTCTTTATCACCACAAACTTTTTCCATTGATTTTGAGAGGTTCTACCATCTTGGGTTTTGTTAAGGTTTTGGCAGAGAGGCTTTTTGGGATGCCGGGGGTGTGCATATGAATGGGTGAAATATTTTTACAAGGATAATTTTAGTATTATTTTGGGTGAGAATAAATTTTAAGGATTTTACAGTTTATAATGAGGGTCCAAAGAAATGAGAGGTCCAAAATAATTGATAGGGTACTAATAGAAGCACTCTATTTAATATATTATTTTGTCACGTTAAGACATTTTTGCCCCTATTGATTGTTTGACTCTTTTTTTTTTTTTTTTTGGGAATGTGTTACTGTTGGCTACATATTTTGTAAAGCCAAATCATAGTTTAACACGTGGCAGAATAAGGGTATTATGGGAAGATAATTCAAGTCTTCGATCCTGATCGAACACGTGGCAATGAACATTGGTACTTACATGATCTGAGTAGCACTAGAACAGTAAAGAGATACAAAGTGACGTGGCTCCAACAGTTACTCGATATTCAAATTCAAATACAGGAGGGAAGCTCAACTGCAAGAGATGGCGTAGTGGGGCTACTTCTAAGGCAGCATGATCATCGATCATGGAGGAGCAGTTCGACGGTTCGAAGTGCAGTTCGAAGGTCATCTTTGACAAGTATAAATAGCAGGGAAGCCCTCAGAAAAAACCCCCAGACTCAGATCATACAAACCAGTCTTTATTTCATATTTTCCTTTCCAGTCTTACATTTCCTGTACTTTAAATACCTGCACTTTAATACCCGCACTGCACTTCGATTCATAGGAGTAGTTTCAAGTAGATTCAAGTAGACTGTTGCTGTAAACCTCTTTGAGGCTGAGTTTGAACTATTGTAAGTGTTCATTTTAATGAAATACTTCGATTGTTCTTCATATTAACTGTTATTTCTCTTAAATTCTCCTAAGTCAAGCCACCAGTAAAAGTCCTCTTCATTGAGGCTGAAAGAACTAAAACACAATCGTCTGATAATTGGTTGGCAATTATAATTTCTGTAAGGACTGATTGATCCTTGCTGGCACGCTCGCATTTACAAAATTACCCTTCGAAAAGCCAAAAAGCCAACATATATTTTTGGCACGCCCAGTGGGACTTGTTAAAATGGCTAGACGAAGACGACAAGGAGAAAATGAACGCCTGGAAGAAGGCGTAGAAGGAGAGGTAGAGATACCTAATCCAGAGGAGAATGTGGTAACACATCCTGTGGAGACTCCTATGCTATCAGAACCTTTGGTCGAACAGACCAGTACTTCTGGACAAGAACCATATGTTCATAATATTGGACGAAACCAAGGAATTGGACCATCCACCGTTCCATCTACCCAGCCAACAAACCCATGGGATGGCTTGGTAGATGCTATGGGACAACAATAATGAACACGATGGAAAGGTGGGCAACATCCTTTTTGATCGAATGAATAATCACCAACCAACAAATACAAGACACACAGAGGATTTTAAATGTCCCTCAGCAAAGATTGGCTAGAGAAAAACAGCCTATGCAAGTTAATGGACAATTTAATGGTCAGACTAGTACTCAGAACTATGAAAGACCATCGCCTCAGTCTTGTATGAACCCATTTCAAGGCCTGTAGTAGGCCAAAATGCCTCAACTCAACAGTGAAGCCACACAAGGTGGTGGATCTGGCCAAGTACAAGAAAATGGCATAAGAATGGTGGCAAATCCCATGTTCGAAGCCATACCTGGCACTAGGGGGTACAATAACCCCTTATTCGAATTTATACCCGGGGGGTTGGAAGGTTTTCCCACAAATGGAAGGGACACAATACCCTGTCCAGCACCTTTCACAGGTCTTTCGCAGGACAGGCTCAAAGGGGTTACCCATACCCTCAACAGCAACCTGCACCACAGGGGCAACCAGTCCCAAATATACCACTTTTGGACCAAGAGGACCGCAGGCACAAGTTTGTCCACCAAACCCTGTGTTTGTCCCTCCGTAGTGGCTCAGCAAGCCCAAAATATGGTCCCTAGGGACCAAATTGCTGATATTGTTAGGGAGATGTGTGGACCGATGGCTCGGGGGGTCCAGACTCCTGTATACAGAAAACCATACCCAGAGTGGGTAGATAGGGTACATGAATACCCAAGAGGATTCAGAATACCAGACTTTACCCTATTCTATGGAACTGGAAATCAATCGACAGTAGAGCACATTGCCAGATTCGCTGCTCAATGTGGTGAATTCACTAATCATGATTACATAAAACTGAGATTGTTTCCAAACTCTTTAACTGGGGGAGCATTTGTATGGTATATCAACCTTACACCTGGCTCCATTCAAAATTGGCAACAAATGGAAGAGGCATTTCATGCCCAATTCTTCCAATCAGAGCCAGAGTGTCCATGGCAGACTTGGCAAGATTGAGTCAAAGGCCTGAAGAAAAGGCTACTCAGTTCATTGCCAGATTTAAAAGGGCTCGAAATAAATGTAGAGTCATCATTCCAAGCCAGAATTTGTAAGATTGGCTCAAAACGGTTTAGAGTTCAGGCTTCGAAAGAAGTTTGATTCAACTGAATTCAGGGATTTGGTCGAACTAACCTATAAGGTGTCTCGATATGAAGCATTACTAGAAGAAGAACAAGATCGAAACAATGCTTCGTATAAGACATACTATAGAGATCCCAATTATGAAATCGATGCAGCAGAGATCGTGGGCAAAGAACCCGTAATCTGTGAACATTAATTCATAAGGACACAACCATCGACCAGCAATTTAAAAAGAAAGACTTTCACAGAAAGTACTCTTTCGACTTAACAAAAGCAGATGACATTTTTGATCATTTGCTTGCAGCTAATTTCCTTAAGTTACCAAAAGGGGTAAAACTGCCATCTCTTGATGAACTTAAAGGAAAAGCATACTGTAAATGGCATAATTCTTGGTCTCACTCGACTAAAAACTGCATTGTTTTTCGAGACAGGATCCAAGAGCAAATCCGGAAAGGAAGTCTGAAGTTCCCAGCCAAAACAGAGAAAGCCATGGGAATTGACAGTAACCGTTTCCAGAAGTTGGAGAAAGCGCGGCTAATGTGGTTGTACCAAACTTTCAGAATCTATCTCTGCAGGAATTGGGAGAGGTCAATGTGCAAATGCATATTGCCAACCAGACAGCTGCCAAGAAGGAGACTAGAAACCGCCAGTTGTTGGACAAGGTTTCTCACATCAGAAGGAAAACTCTGATGAAGAAATACTGGATGACGATTCCTTGGAAGCAGCTGTAATGCAGAGGATGTGTCCCAGATGCAGACTAAGCTACAAATGGTTGAAGGGGCTTCCAATTGATGGGAAGCAATACTATAGGGATGTTCAGAGACGCCCTAAGTCAACCAATGCTTACAACAAAAGGCCGTATCGGCTAGTGATAGGCAGCGACCTTTAGTGGTTGAGCCTGCAGTAGACAGAATGCGTGATAAAGGCAAGAGGCCCTTGCATGAATCCAGGCCACCTAACTACTATAGAATGGAGAGTAGCCATTCCGAAAGAAGATTGGAGAGGAGTTCAGGTTATGGGACTAAAGCCAGAGATTGGCCCCCAGACCAACCTCACACAGAACAGAAAATGGCCACCTCCATCAAAGGCCAGAATCAAGCTCAAGGCATGCGATCAAACCAAGCACTTACCTCCACGGCCAGTTTCGAAGATGGCTTCGAAGGTGGAAAAGGGTGATTCGACATCTGAATCAGTAAGCTCTTGGGTGCCTGGAGTTCCAGATTGGTTTGTAATGCAAAACAAACCTAGGGAATTGTTTGCCAGGAGAGAAGTTGGAATCACAGGAAGGATGGTCAAACCTCCTTTGGTGGCTCCGAACAACTGGGTATTGCTGAAACACCCGAAGACAAAGGAACCAAATATGGTTCCAGTTATCTCCAGATCACAGAGGAGGAAGATTCAGCGTAGGTACACCCAGTACCAGCAAGATCTGAAAGAAGGTGGAGAGAGTTCTTCACAGGACAAGACAGAAGAAAAGAAAACTTCGAAGTCAGACCATGCTCCAAAACCGACTTTACAAAGTAAAGTGGTTTGTAGCAGAGAACAATTGGCCCAAGTTCATTCTGAATTAAGGGCCAGGGAGAAGTCTAGTTTGGCAGGGCTGGAGAAGGCTCTGATGGAAAGTGACAGTGAAACGGAAGAAGAGATTGGCATGAGCCAAGAGAAGGAAATGGCAGAAGGAATGTTCGAAGCCTTCATGGCTGAACAAACATTCTTGACTGAAGAACCAGTTGAGAAGGATCCTTCGAAAGGATCAGTTATCAATGAAATACCAGAATGCAGCATGGAGGATGCTGCTGAAGACACTGAGCAAGGTAGCCAAGAGGGAAAAAAGGTACAGCCAACCATTCAGTTTGGCTCATTTCTCCCTGTATCAGTCAACATGGTACACATACTACCTCATGAATTCCAGGCTGAAGATGAGGATCAGGATGACCAAGACATGGATCCAATTCCTGTCTCTAGCGAGGAGTCACAAGTGAGTATGGTACAGGATGCTCCTGAAATGGCTACTCCAATGGAAACTGAGTGTGAAAGCGAGGAAGAGAAACTAGGGAAGAAGAATCCAAGGTTGATCCCAACCAGCACAACCATTGCTGGCTTTGCTGGAGATAAGCAGATGGCTCAAGGGATTCTGCCTATTAATTTGAGTGTGGGGACCAGGGATTGTATGACAGCTTTCTTCGTCATCGACAGCAATGCCAAATATAATGCCTTACTTGGGAGAGATTGGATCCACACCAACAAATGTGTGCCTTCCTCTTTGCATCAGAAGATCATGATGGCCCTGGGCAATGGAGAGACAGAGGAGATTGATGCAGATCCTCAACCTTCATAGCCTGTGCAGACTTTGCAGAGGCCAAATTGTATATTGAGGGAGTAACACCACTCAGTATACTGAGGAAAGCTGATGGCTCAGCCGAAGTGACGGCTGATGAGGAAGTGACACACCTGAAGCACTTAGTCCAAGAAAGTGCTGATGAAGAGGTTGTCGTGAAAGATGACAATGATGCCTGGTTATAGGCAAAAAAGTGAAGAGCGAGAAGCCAAGTCCTTGGCTTTGATTAAATTCTCATCATTGGACGTAAAAGCAATAGTCCAGAAAGTACAGAGCAAGAGAGAGAGGCCATGATAATTGGCTGTAAACAAGAACAGCAACAGGTCAGAAGTTTGACCCTTGATAAATACTGTGCATTGGACATTGAAACAAAAGTCCAGGAGATACAGGAAGAAGACGCCTTATGGACAGATTTTGTCTATGAGGAGAGGGCAGAGATGTCGAATTAAAGAACCTAGGAGCAAAACAAGGCGAACAGCTTGCTTCGAAGGTTGAAGAAACCAGAGAAGAAGCTTCGATAAGTCCTCAGACGCAAGACCCCTTAGAAGAGGTGAATTTAGGGGAGGGTTCTGTGCAGCAGCCCACTATATAAGTACTTGCTTGAATGTTCTGGACAGAGACCAGTTATTGGTTGTTTTAAAGAAATACAAAGATTGCTTTGCATGGTCTTATAATGAACTACCAGGATTGGATAGATCTTTGGTGGAACATAGGCTCCCTATGAAGCCCAATTTCAAGCCATACAAGCAGAAACCAAGAAGGATGAGTCCAGAAGTAATTCAGAAGGTCAAGGAAGAAATTCTTAGACTACTCAAGGCAGACTTTATTAGGACAGCCAGGTATGTTGAATGGCTATCTAATATTGTGCCTGTAGTTAAGAAGAATGGCAAAATGAGGGTATGCATCGATTTCAGAAACTTAAACCTAGCAACTCCTAAAGATGAGTACCCTATGCCTATAGTGGATCTGCTGGTAGACAGTTCAGCAGGACATCAAGTTTTATCGATGATGGATGGCCACTCTGGTTATAACCAAATATGCATTGCAGAGGAAGATATCCACAAGACAGCATTCAGATGTCCTGGAATATTGGCACCTTCGAATGGGTTAAAATGCCATTTGGTCTGAAGAATGCTGGGGCTACATATCAGAGGGCTATGAACACTATCTTTCATGATCTCATTGGAGGGTATCTAGAATGCTACATTGATGACATTGTAGTGAAATCCCAGTCCATGGAGGAGCATTTGTTTCATTTAGAAGCAGCTTTCGAAAGAATGAGGAAGTTCAAGTTGAAACTTAATCCTCTTAAGTGTGCTTTTGGTGTATCATCTGGAAACTTCTTGGGTTATGTAGTGCACAAGAAAGGAATACAGATTGATCAGAATAAAGCTAAAGCCATCATTGAAGCTAGGCCTCCATCAAGTAAGAAAGAATTACAAAGGTTCCTGGGGCAGGTTAACTTTCTTCGAAGGTTTATTTCTAACACTGCAGGGAAAACTAAAGTATTTTCTTCCTTGTTAAGGCTGAAAGATGAAGAAGAATTTGTGTGGACAGCAGAGCATCAAAGTGCTTTCGAAGGTATTAAAGCCTACTTGGCCAACCCTCCAGTGCTGATGCCACCAAAGGGAAACAAGCCTTGAAGTTGTATAGCTGCAGCAGAAGATTCATTGGGAGCTTTTTTGGCCCAAGACAATGAAGAAGGCAAGGAGCAAGCTATTTATTACCTTAGTAGGTTTTTAAATTCTTGTGAATGTAAATATTCAGCTGTTGAAAAGCTGTGTCTTGCTTTGTATTTTGCTGCAATGAAATTAAGATATTATCTTTTACCTACAACTGTCTTGGTAATTGCAACCACAGATTTGGTTAAGTACATGTTATCCAGACCTATGTTGAGGGGAAGAATTGGCAAGTGGATACTAGCCTTATCAGAATTTCATCTAGAATATGTCCCTCAAAGGGCAGTAAAAGGGCAAGTCTTAGCCAATTTTCTGGCAGACCATCCATCTCAAACAAGAGCCAAGAGATAATGGAGCTTGGTATGGCTAGTGTTGAGCCATGGCAGATGTGGTTCGATGGATCGAAAGCCAATGGTTTAACTGGAATTGGTATTGTGATTAAGTCTCCACAAGGGGTAGAAACCACACATGGTTTCAGAGTGGATGAAGCCACTTGTTCCAATAATCAGGCTGAGTATGAAGCCTTAATAGTAGGGCTAGAAATCCTCATTGGGTTACAAGTACATGCAGTTGACATATTTGGGGACTCTCAATTGGTGGTTAACCAAGTAAAAGGGATTTTCAAGTGTCAAAGCATAAGCATCCTACCATATTATGTTGTTGCATTACATCTGCTTTCTCAGTTTCAAATAGCAAATGTAACCCATGTTCCAAGATTCTTGAATAATAGAGCTAATGATGTGGCTCAGAAAGCTTCGAACTTCAAGAGAAGGGATAATACCCAAAGGGACATCAGTCAGACAACATATCAAAGATTAATACAACCTTTGAATAAAAGGAATATGGTCTTGGAAGTTAATCATAATGACTTACAAGAACAAGATTGGAGGCATCCAATAATGCAGTACTTGGCTGGTCCATCTTCGAAGGCCAGCAGGAAAATCAAATTGCAGTCTATGCAATATATGATATATGGCAACGCTCTCTACAAAAGGGGAGGAGATGGCTTATTGCTGGAATGTTTAGGCCCAAAAGAAGCATTAACAGCTATGGCTGAGGTTCATGAAGGCATCTGTGGTGCTCATCAGCCTGGTGTAAAGATGAGATGGTTGCTTCGAAGACATTCCTATTATTGGCCAACTATCCTTAAAGACTGCATAGAATATGCAAAGGGTTGCCAGGCATGTCAAAAGCATGGTACAATAAGGCATGTGCCCATAACGACCTACATGCAGTAGTGAAACCTTGGCCATTCAGAGGGTGGGCCATGGATATGATGGGAAAAATACACCCACCTTCTTCGAAACATCATTGTTTCATTCTAGTGGCCACTGACTACTTCACTAAGTGGGTCGAAGCCAAACCATATAAGGCTGTAGACCAAACAGAGGTCATTGGGTTCATTAAAGACTTGATCCATAGATTTGGCATCCCACAAACCATTACTGTAGATAATGGGACTGTGTTCGATGGGAAAATGGTGAAGTCCTTTGTAGCAGAATTTGGAATTAGCCTTGTTAATTCCACACCCTATTATGCACAAGCCAATGGTCAAGCTGAATCATCCAATAAATCCTTGAAAAAGGTATACAAAAGGTTGTGGAGGATAATCCTAGGGATTGGCATAACCTTCTGTTGGATGTTTTGTGGGCTTACAGAACTTCCCCAAGGTCAAGCACAGGAGTTACTCCTTATGCCTTAGTATATGGGCATGATGCAGTTCTACCTGTGGAAATTAATGTTAAATCCTTGAGGGTAAGATGTCAAGATCAGTTAGATCCTGAGCAATACCATCAAAGTATGTGCTTGGAGTTAGAGGGCATAGATGAAGCCAGAATATTGGCATTAAATAGCATCCTTTTCCAAAAGAAGAAAGCAGCTAAGAATTACAACAAGAGAGTCAAACACATTGGCTTTGATGAAGGTGATTTGGTATGGAAGACAATACTCCCAATAGGAATTAAAAGCCATAAGTTTGGCAAATGGTCACCTAACTGGGAAGGACCATATCAAATTCATAGAGTTCTGCCTTTTGGGCTACCATTTGAGAAATTTGAATGGGTATGTACATCCCAAAAAGATCAATGGCAGATATTTGAAGCCTTATTTTCCAACCATTTGGGAAACACAAGGGATAACATAAACATACAAAAACACAAGACTGCTCGAATGATAAGACAAAATTTGTTCTTTTATAAAGAATCAAGTACATTGCGCCACAATTGGCCCAGAAATCATTACAATGTCTTAATTGTTTTTGTACAATAGATTTCCTACTGCTAAGTGCTGGAAACAGTTGGATAGCTGCAGCCATGTCCTCTTTTCGATCAGCCAGCTCTTGGTTGGTGATGTGCAGTTTAGTGTCAGTTCGAACCAAGGCTGGTTTACTGCAGCTAGCTCCTCCTCAAGTTGAGCTTTCTTCTCCAGCAACTGAATTCGAAACTGGGAGGCAGAGGAGTGTTGTTCCTTGAGATCTGATACTTCAGTATGCACTTGAGAGACAAAACTCTGATCCCTAGCCAATTTCTCATTCGCAGCATTGGCAGCATGACAAATGCTAATGTAGAAATCAATAGTAGCTGCAGCCTGGGATAGATGACTTGAGACATCCATGCCGAACTGCTCCGCGATTTTACAGCACTGAAGAAACCCATTTCTGATGATAGGCCTTTGTAGAGCCTCGAAGGGGATCCTCGAAAAGGAGATCAGCAGTTCCAAGCAAGTGTCTAAGTCTATAGAAGGGGCAAAAGGCTTGCTACTGGTGGAAGAAGAGCTCTCAAAGATTTTCAGCAAGGAGTCAGCCAAGGTTAATGGTTCAGCTTCAGCACTGAAAGTTGGGGAGGTAGAGGATGTGTCAAATAGACTAGCTAGTCTTCCCTCGAAGATGTCCACCTCATCCCTAGACATAAAGGGCATAGAGAGTGCTGTGGTGGAAAACACAGGAGACTGCATGGGGATAGGAGAAATAGGTGGAGCATCTTTAGCAGCCTCTATGGTCTTTGCCACCAAGGAATCAAGAGAAGAGGGGCTGGAAGTAGGCACAGGTGATGAACCATGAATTGGGGAACTACCAGCACCCTCTATGGAAGAGTCAACTGCCATTGGGAATGAAGCAGCAGTTGGAATTTCTGAGAGGAGGAAGAGCAAGGTTCGAAGAAGAGGTAAACTGAGGCAGATCAAAAGTCAAAGAAGGGAGAAATGGCTCTAAACCAAGGAAAAGGGATGCAGGGATGCTTGGACTCAAAGAAGGTGTGTCGAATATAGGCTTGGGAGTGGAAGCATGATTTGGATGGTCTTCACATGTTGCAATTGGTCAACTTCAACTGAAATTGGAATAGGCCTCCTGGGGAAGATAATTGTTGCTGCAAAAGGAAGAAATGCAAAGCAATGTCAAACTTCAATACAAAGGCTGACAAAGGGAAAACAGTAGAAATATGAAAGAAATTACTTGTTTCAGAGGTATTGGCACTGATGGGAGAACTGCGAAGGGGAGGATGCTCGATAGTTTGTTGTCTTCGTGCAGCTTTCTTTGTAATGCATCAGCAGCAGCAGCTTCATCTCTCAAAAACTGTTGCTGTCTTTTCTTCTCGGCCCTTTCAAAAACAATTATTGCCTTGGGATGTTCCTCTCTATCTTGGCAACAGATTCGTGAATGGGATCCTCAACCAAGACATCAGTTGAAACAGTCACCTTCCTCCTCCTTTCTATTGCTTGGGCGATTGTTTCAGAATCAGAGTCTCAGCAAAGTCAGAAGGAGAGACAGTAGTCTTTTTCTCCTCTTCCCCTTGGTGGGGACACTACTGGTTCCTTTTCAATCCCCTTCTCTTCAATCTGGGGTTCAGATTTTCTAAGGTTAGTTCTTTCTCCAATACTATAATGTCTGCCTCGAGAGAAGGATGCTCAGGTATCAGAAGGAAAGGTAGCCACCTTTTGTCTCTTGTTCTTTGTAAGGCACTTCTTGCTCTTGTTCGACTGCTTCTTCTCCCAAAGTTTCAGATTCCTCAGAGGAGGATCAGCTTCCTTTTTTGTTTCTGTTGCTGTTCCTTTTTGAGAATAGCTGAAGTCTCAGCTCTTTAGGAGATTCTTCTTGAAGGGACCCTGCACCAAAGAACATAAGTATAAAGGAAACAAACAAGAGACTCAAAAGGAAAAAGAGAAGTTGAAAGTATATACCTTTTCTTGAAGCAGCCCGAGTAGCTTTCGAAGGAGTTGAGGTAGCAGGGATGGACTGAGCTGTAGGAGGCACAGTAGAGAAGGGACAGTCTCAGCTCCTTTGGGCTTGGACACATCTAATACCTCCAATAGGTTTTTAGGTGCAATGGCTAAATAGATTCCATATTATTGTCCCACCACTGTTGGTATCTCTTCAATGCAGTTCCCGCAGGAATGAAAGGAGTGAATTCAAAATTAGCCAAGTCATCCATGAATTTGAAAGTTGCCTCCTCCACCTTGATTTCCTAACTTTCAGATCTCTTCTGGTAAGGCTCAGGTTGGTGTTGCTGCAGAGAGGTATTGGGACCCCTTGTGTGAAACCAAATTGTCTAGCGAATTGAGCAGGACAATAAGGTTCAGCTATACATTTATAAGCCCTGGGGTTTGTAGTCCCAATAAACAGCTCCCTAGGAAGCAGAAGGGAGGCCCATATGTCTTTATGAATTGGCGAAGCACAGAGCCTGTCACTCAAAAAGTGACTCAACCAAGGTGGACCTATGTTGGTCTCGAAAGGACGGAAGCGGTGAGCAGGAAGTTCGGCTGGTAGTTGATGAAAAAAAGAGAAATAAAAGGCAAAAGAAGAAGGATAGAGGGCAGCATTGGCTAGTCTTATGCCATGGGTAAGAGAATGTGCCCAGAAAATTTAAGGCATTTGGATTGTAGTTCAGTGAAATAAGCAAAAAGCCAAAGCTGAAGGATCCAGAATGGCCCCCCTTGATTAGCATCTAAGGGCTTCTCACAAAAAAGGGAACAAACTCTGTATACATGACCAAGAATGTATGGGGCTAAGGCTACTCTTTTTTGCAAAACAAAGGCTTTGGCAAGTGGAGCAAATTCAGGCATAATTCTTTGTGAAGAAGTGCAGAAGAGGAATTTGCAAAGCCAGTATAACAAGAAGGAAAAGAACTCCCTATCGGTTACTGGGCCCTCTTTTATTTTCAGCTTTAACAAAATCGCTGTAAGATAAGTTAAGAGAGGGGAGGGAGAAAGAGACTGTTGAATCGGGGAAATCGGGTGTAATAATGGTACCAATGGGGGATACTCCTAGTAAATGGCAAATATCAAGAACAGTAGGAGCCATCATCCCACATTTAAATTGAAAGAAATTAAAGATAGGGTTCCAAAAGCATAAAGCAGCAGGGATTAAAAAGGGTCCTCTGTGATAGTTACCCTTGATAGTCGAAGAGCGTCGAGAAGGCAGAGCTCTTGAAGGTCCAGTGTCCTCGCAGGGATGACCCGATCATACCACTCTTGCCACTCTGGTCTCATCGTGGGCCAACATCGGTGGGGGCGATTGATCCTCCAGCTCCTCCAATCAAGACCACCTTCATATAGGAGACATTGGTTTTCCAGGCGAGGGTACAGAGCTGGGAGTTCAATAGGGATCTCCTTGAAGATTGGCCCAAGCACATAGTCTTGTCGCTCATGACGACGAGGGATAAAGACACGCCCATCAATGGCGCTTTTTCCCCCAGCCTATACTTCTCGCACTCCACATCAATGAGCCTTTTCAAAGCTACGGATGAGCTCACACGTTCTATGATTGGAACTTCTGGTGAAGAAGAAGCCATGGATGGTACGATGTTCGAAAAGGAAAGGGGAAGTAAAGAGAAGTGAAAGATATGAGGGTTTGAATGTTAAAAGAGCAAGTGATTCAGAAACACGAAGCAAAAGGGTTTTAAAGAAAAGCTTTTGTGTCGGAAATATATTGCATAAGTCGTTAAGTACTAAAAGTACGAATACGAGGAGCCTCTTCCAATATTGATAGTTTTGGAGGGAAAAAGCACATTCCGGATATTGACGCCAGCTTCGAAGCAAGATATTTGGCTTCGAAATGAGATTTTGGCGCCAAAAAATCAAATAACAACGGCTTCGAAATACATAAAGTCGGCTTCGAAGCGTACTATAAGTTGCTTTTGAAGACAAAAAGGAAACAGAGGCAAACAATGTCAAATGCAAAGAGACTCTGTTTGTGTTAAAGCCAAGACAATTACATTGAGTATCCTCATTTGGGTACAATTCAAGCTCATAAAATAAGGAATAGAATAAATAACAAGATCATGGAACTTCGTCCAACAATGATCAATGAATATTTGTTCTTTCTTTATTATATCTTCTATCTCCTCTAATGTTGGCTGCATAAGTTGATGTGCTCTCACTTCATAATATAGCTCCTCAGCCTTTGTCTCGAAAGCCTCTTCCCTCAATTTTGTTCCAATTCATCATGACCAAATCATCCCAATACGCAGAATCTTTATTTTTGAAGTCATCGAAGTCTTCGATGAAGTTTTTTGCTTCGTACTGGGCATGAATTCGGAGAGATGAAAGTTGATCCAAAGATTGGATGGTGGCCTTGGAATTCTGATGCCAGTGGAGGAGTAGCGGAAGTTGGTCCAAGAAATGTGAAGTTCTGCTTGGGCAATGGGATTGAGGACATGGCCCCTAGTCAGAATATCACAGGCCCATCGAAAGTTCTTGAGAGGGATGTCATCCTCAAGAACATTGAAGGGCAATTGAGAAAAAGCCGCAAGCAGAAGTTGAGCTTGTTTCCGCTCAGCTGGAGTGGGAGATGATGGAGGTTTGTAAGGTGGAAAAATTTTGTCCATGGAAGGGCAAGCCTTAATTTCTCTGTCCAGGAAAGAATGGGAGGAGAAGAAGGAGTAGATGGTTCTGCTTCAGAAGACGGAGGAGTAGATGGTTCTACTTCAGAAGATGGAGAAGTTGTGGATGCTTCTATTTCAGAAGGTGAAGAAGGAGGATT
Organism: Camellia japonica; assembly: GCA_030407325.1. Classification (NCBI taxonomy): domain Eukaryota; kingdom Viridiplantae; phylum Streptophyta; class Magnoliopsida; order Ericales; family Theaceae; genus Camellia; species Camellia japonica. The sequence goes on along the minus strand of JAPPVO010005692.1, from coordinate 28,478 downwards.
TGACACTGGAGCGGAAGGAACAAAGGCATTAATATAGTCGAGCCAGTCAGAAGAGCAAATTTTTGCCTTCTTGGCCAAAAATGAAGGAGTATACCCTTGTGATTCTTCCAGATGCCGGGCAGTGTGCATTGTCCTTGTGGGCATAGAGGATGTGTACCAGGCCACAAGCAGATTCTCCTCCAAACTACGACGAAGATCAATAGGCACATAAGGATAGACCACAGAGCTTCGAACGTAAGAAGGAAAATCTAATGGGTCAGTGAACTCAACAAAATGGTGATTAATTCGTTCCCTCAAGTCCCAGGACTCAGGTGCTGACCAGTTTGTCCATCCGGAAACCCCAGAAGATGAGGAAGTTGTGGCTTCATCCCAAGTAAAGGTTTGTGAAGAAGAACTTCCTAAGTCCATATTTGCAACTTGTTGAAGCAAAGGCTTGAGTGTAGTTCGTTCAAGGTACAAGGGGAGTTTAGAGGAAGAACTTCTTGTATCTGTAAATTTGTAAATCGAAGGGTTAAGGGCAATGTGGTCGTAGTCCAAAGGTTGATAATCTGCAAAAGCCTCCATGACCTGAATATAGAAGGGTGAGTAAAGGTGGCTAATGAATGCGTGGAGATTCTTTCGAGGGGAAATAGCATTACTCAATGGCTCTTCGTATGCTTGATCAGTAGAGTGCGAAGTTGATTGAGCCATAGTCCGTTCGAATGCTGAAGGTATTGGGATGTTCGTCAAATTGAGAGTTAATGCGAATGATCATCAAATAGGTGACGGTTGTGTTTCCTGAAGATGGATCCCATGCACATTCCAAAAAGCGCGGAAAAAGCTTTTGATCCACTAATATTTCCAAGTATTGGGTATATTAGTGCGGGGGATAATGTTGGCTACATATTTTGTAAAGCCAAATCATAGTTTAACACGTGGCAGAATAAGGGTATTATGGGAAGATAATTCAAGTCTTCGATCCTGATCGAACACGTGGCAATGAACATTGGTACTTACATGATCTGAGTAGCACTAGATCAGTAAAGAGATACAAAGTGACGTGGCTCCAACAGTTACTCGATATTCAAATTCAAATACAGGAGGGAAGCTCAACTGCAAGAGATGGCGTAGTGGGGCTACTTCTAAGGCAGCATGATCATCGATCATGGAGGAGCAGTTCGACGGTTCGAAGTGCAGTTCGAAGGTCATCTTTGACAAGTATAAATAGCAGGGAAGCCCTCAGAAAAAACCCCCAGACTCAGATCATACAAACCAGTCTTTATTTCATATTTTCCTTTCCAGTCTTACATTTCCTGTACTTTAAATACCTGCACTTTAATACCCGCACTGCACTTCGATTCATAGGAGTAGTTTCAAGTAGATTCAAGTAGACTGTTGCTGTAAACCTCTTCGAGGCTGAGTTTGAACTATGTAAGTGTTCATTTTAATGAAATACTTCGATTGTTCTTCATATTAACTGTTATTTCTCTTAAATTCTCCTAAGTCAAGCCACCAGTAAAAGTCCTCTTCATTGAGGCTGAAAGAACTAAAACACAATCGTCTGATAATTGGTTGGCAATTATAATTTCTGTAAGGACTGATTGATCCTTGCTGGCACGCTCGCATTTACAAAATTACCCTTCGAAAAGCCAAAAAGCCAACAGTTACATTTTCCAAACGTTGTTAATAGCAAACAAATAAAAAGCTCTTAGTGTATTTTCCAAACGTGGCCCTTACGCTGTGTTTGGTTGAGAGACTTGGGAAGAGATTTGGAAAGGGAATGGAAAAGGTGTGTGAAATTAGGTGAAATATACATATATTTTATTCACATTTTACCTACTTTTTCCATTTCTCTTGTCAAATCTCTCTTCAAATCCCCAACCAAACACATTATTAGTGTATTTTCCAAACTTGGTTAATACAGAACAAATAAAAAAGTCTTTAGTGTATTTTTTCCAAAAGTGACTAGTGTATTTTCCTAATGTGGCTAATACAGAACAAATAAAAAACCCTTAGTGTACTTTTTCCAAAACGTAGCCTTTAGTGTATTTTCCAAACATAGCTAATATAGAACAAATAAAGAAGCCTTTACTATACTTTTTCCAAACATGGTTAGTGTATTTTCCAAACGTGGCTAATACAATAAACCACTTGGGCAAATGTGCCAATTCCTATTCAATAGGACTTCCATGTTCATTAAAATAAAGTTGGGACTGATGATCCACAAGTTCACCTTTTGGAATTTATGGATCAATCACCCATTTTATATTAGGATAAATTACAAATACACTCATTGAGGTTGGTTTAAAATACGGATTTGTTTCTTATAGTTTGAAAATTTGTAAAAATACTACTTGTCAAAAAATTTTTATTTAACAAAATTAACTAAAAAATTATTTTTTTTAATTACTCTATTATATAATGATAAAATTACCTAAATTATTAATTGAAATAAATTTCTAATATCATCAAAATAAGGCAACTCTCAAAGATAAAGGATAAAATGCAAATACATATGATGAAATTATTCTAACATCATTAAAATAAGACAACTCTCTTTCTTGTATATTCACTAATCATTAACCAATTATCTCACTTACACATCATTAAGTTTACAAAGTAAGTATAGAAAGTGAATTTGTATATTATTTTCCTATAAAAAATGACACTGAAAAATATCAACAGCCCTACATTTGTCTTTCACGATACCATTTATTAAGGTATTTGAGTTCTTTAACATTCGGGAAAAAAATCAACAGTAAAAATGATGAAAACTTTTGGAATAGTTTTTTTTTTTCTTTTAATCAGTAAAAAAAAAATCATTGATGAAAATAACACAAATGATATAAAATTGCATAAACAAAGAAGAGATATATAAGAGCAAAAACATTATAGTGTAGCTTCAAAGTCGGAAAACTAACACAATCAAGTATTAGTTTAAGCCAGAGAGTTGGTGAGAGACCACAGGAGGGGAATCAAATCAAACCTGACACTAAATAACTAAACAACACACTAAACAACAATCCTACACACCATGATAATAGAGGGCCCCAATTGGCTAAGAACAATGGCAGACAACAAACAAAATTTTTCTGATAGACCTGCATCAGCAACATGCACCACCGTTAGGATGTAGCAGTATCCTAGTTACACTCACAAATTCTTCGATGCGAAATGCCACCTTGATAATATCTTCATGGCTGGAAAAGTATGTTTTAATAACCAAACGCACTCCCACAACACCTCCACCAATTAAAATATAATAATTTGTTAGTCACAACTTTAAGAACTTATTGCAGTAAAGCTTTTCTAAAGTGGAAGATATTTCTTAATGGTGTGTGATTATGTTCGAGTAGAGTTACTAGTTGCATTCTTCACTTTGATTTATATGCAATTTTTTTCAAAACAAAAATAAGTGTCAAGCAAGCTCTCAGTCGGATTGCACATGTTTGAATATTTCTTCAAGTCATGAGAATCAGAATCCGAATTTGCTAAAATTGAAAATTTCAACTACACAGTAAATTTGACTCATTATTGGACTAACTTGTACTTACTTCAATGATCTAAACCATCATATATATATATATATAAGTAGTGCTTTTTTCTTTTTTATGTGACATTCTAAAGTTTTTTTTTTTTTTTTTCTTCTAAAAAAGTTACATCAGTATGTTTTTTCCATTTATATATAAAGTTTTACATAAATTAAATTTCAATTATAATAACCAATTTTATATAAACTCTATTTGAGAAATACTTATTTTTCATATATATATAATTATAATTTAATTATTATGATATTTGAAAAAAATTTATCTCGATATATAAATAAATAAATAAATATTTCATTTATATATAAAATTTACACAAACTGTAATGACACAATTTTTTTTCTTAAATAGCCAGCGCATAATTTAATTGAGCAAATTTTCAAATTTGATTATCGTGTAAATTCTGTACGAAAACAGTTCGGTTTTTTATTTTTTAAAAATAGTTCCCGATCTCAGAAAATTATGAAAGTTTTATATGTTGTTCCCATATCATTCTAGCATGTTGGATAAAAATTTCAGAATTTAATGATGAGTATTTATTTTATGAAAATTCATGGACTGATTGGTGTTCAATTTAATTTATAGCAGAATTTAAAATTGAGTTTTGAGTGTTCGGACCATGATTGGAGATAAATTTGTTAGGTCTATTTTGGTCCTTTTAAAATGTGATTGGTAATAACCACCTTGGGAGTTGTTATTATTTATTATATAGGATTATAATAAATAGTTGATAGTTGATTTTATGGTATGTACCGTATGGTGAAAAATTATATATTTTTGTAGTAAATAAAATGGGCGTATATTTCGTGGTGAGCAAAATATTATATTTTGTGATGTATACAAGCAAACAAGATATATTTTGTGGTGAGAAAATATTATATTTACTTTTGTCATTAAAGATGTTGAAATATACTTTTAGTTGATATATATATATATATATATATATATTGGTGTATATATATAGATAGATGTTTGAAATAAAATAAAAATAAAATATATTTAATCAAGAGAGGCAGTGCATGGGCCACCCCCTCCTCTCTTTTTCCCTTTACTTTAATTTCCTTTCTCTTTGTTTTGGAGAAGCAGAGCTTCGTCTCTCTCTCTCTCTCTTTCTATTCCCTCATTTCTCTCATCTTTCTCTACACACCACCACAAACCCTTAATTCTTTTCTTGATCTAGCAAGATCCATTAAGTTTTAAACCCTAGTTCTTGAGGCCAAAATGAAGAGCTTGGCGAGAGCAACATTTTGATCGGTGGAGATCGAAATTCGACAAAATCAAAAATTTGGAATTTTGCTTGTTTCCTCTTCTAGCTTGAGGTAAGGATTTTTCTTACATTTCTTTATGTACTTTTACTTGATTATAGGAAGCTTAGAGTTGTATATAATTTAATTAAAATTTTTGAAAAAATTGTGATTTATTTGCTTAAAAGAGAAATTTTGAGAAAAATAAAAAGTTGATGCCCAAATTGCGAAAGTGTAAACTTGGAATATGTTTGTAAGGTTATGAAAGAGTTATGTTTTAAATTTAAACAAAAACGGACTTCGATTCGATTAGTTTTGAAATTTTTACCGGTTTGTGACCAAAAGAGCATTTTTAAAGAAAACAAATGAATTACATTTAACTTTTGGGGCTTTCAATCAAAATAGGATGTCATAATTGAATAATGCTTGGAGAATGAGTTTGGAAAGAAAATGATGTTTTCTTGGACGTTAACGGTATTATTTTGTTTAATGTATCTGTTGGAATAAAACCGATACGATTAGAAATGGACCTTAAGTTACCGGACGTGATTGTGATATGAAAACTAGTGTAGTTATTCATATTTGTTTAATTTTTTGGAATTTTTAAATATCCATTTAGAAATATCTGTTTTGAGTTATCGGTGGAAGATAGCCATGATTGTTGTAGAAATGCATGAGACTTAGGTAAATGGAACCACATTCCTCATTTGTTGCATTAGACATTGCATTACATTCATTTCATTGGAAATGTATCTGTTTTTTAGAAATGTTTGGAAATGTATTTGTTTGCAAAAAGATGAATACTTGGTGAATCTGGGTAGGGGGTGTAGAACCGTGCGGTTAGGTGTCGAGCCTTCCAGTTTACTGGTAAAAATGACAATGGTAGTGCATTAGGGTCTACTTGCAGACACTCACCTAGAGATTCACAGAGCCTGTATTCATGTAACGTATATGATTTAAAATGGAAATGGTTTTATATCTGTTGTTGCATCTCAACATTGCATGCTTTATAAAAAGAGAGATAAATTGTCTTATCATAAGCATGGCATGAGCATACTCGTCTTTAGTCTTGTCATGGTTCATATGTTATATAGTATATCTCTACTGGGTTGTGGCTCACCCTATAAGGAAAACCATTTTAGGTACCGGTGTTATACCTCCGCCAAGGCATTGACTTGGGAGGACTCGGAGCTAAGGCTTCATTTTTGTTTTATTGTTAGTTGTTGAATGTAAGCCCAAGGCTGTATTTGCGTTGAGTTGAAACTCCATTTTGTGTAACCAAGAATGTTTTTGGATAAATTTGTAAGCCTGTAAGGCACTTATTAACTATTCGGCTTCCATTTCATACTTGTTGTAAAATGTATGCTTGGGATTGGAATTGGGGCATTGAGATATGAATAACATGTATTTGGTATTTGGGATTTAATGGAAATAGATGTATGGAATAGTTAGCTATATATATGTGTTTGTCTATCAGGTGGGTTTTGTAGGATAAATAAATATACCCTGTCCAATTTTCAAGACGTTACACAAACTCAATTATCAATTTCAATTATAATAACTAATTTTATATGCACTCTATTTGAGAAATATTTATTTTTCATATATATAATTATAATTTAATTATTATGATATTTGAGGGAAAAAATTATCTCAATATACAAATAAATAAATAAATAAATAAGACAGAATGTGCTTAATTATGTATATTACACGAATCAAATTAATTTTTTTTTGTATTTTTTATTTTTTGTCTATCTTATTGATGTATTAATATTAATTTATATAATTTTTTTTGTTTAACATGAAATTATTTATTACAAAATATTTATATTTAATTTAAATTTTATATACCTGTATACAATATGTATGAATGATTCAAAAAAAAAATATTAAAGAAAGATCAATACTCTACATAATTAATTTATGTATTTTTTCTTAATCCAATCACAACATATTTATTAAGGCACTTGGGCAAAAAGTCCATTTTTAGATTTTCTTTGACCAAAAGTCCAGGTGGTAAAATACTTTGTCTAAAAGGATAAATTTAAACAAAAAGACCAAAATACCCTATATATATATGACATACACAGTGCAAAAAAATCAATTTTTTCGTGCAGATTTTTTTTTTTTTTTTTTTTTTCCTTTCGCAGTTTTCAGTTGGACAACCAGTGCCGAATTATTTCATTATATTCAGACATCAACTGCTGAATTATTTCATTATATTCAGATATCAACTCCTGAATTATTTCATTATATTCGGATATCAACTGCCAAAAGTTTTTTTTTTTTTTAAATTTTTTTGGAACAAATTTGTCGAATTAATCACTGTTATTCAGAAGTTAAGTTTCGAATTAAATGTATAATTTTGAAAAACTAGTGCCGAAATTCCTAAACTAAAGAACATAAAAAAAAATTAAAAAAAAACGAGAGTTTTTTGGCAGTGGAGTGCACAGAGATCTGAAAAATGGTAAATGCAATAACAAAATGGAAAAATGATTCATCTTCAATAATATTTTGGAGGGTTTTCAACAGAGGTTCAATAGAGTTTTCAATATAGGACTTTGTCTTCCCTTCCCTTCACTTCACTTCTTCACACTGTGGTTTTGAAAGGTCTCCACGTGGGTCTACAAATCTAGAAGCAAGGTCACTCAACAAGTGTATGGAAAGGAGAGTTGAGTGGTGTGTGTATAATGATTATAAGTGAATGGTATAATTGTAACTTTTAGGGTGTAGATTGAGAAAATTAATTAATAATCAAATTAATAAGTATGTATACTAAGAGAAGATGTACACTGAGGTAACAAAGTGTGTGGAAATAGAATTTCTCAGACTTTTCACCAAATTATTTTACAAATGGTGAATTGCTCACCAATAAAAAATATCCACTAGACCTAATACCTTAGACACCTCTAAGTTGGATTTATCACCAAATTTCTCTATTCATTATATTTAATCTTTTAAATAAATTTGTGTAATTCTATTTCTACATATTTTTATTTTTTTAAATAAATATAAAATAAAAATAAATAATTAGAAGAAAATTTACCTATAAATCTCATTTTAAAGAATGGTAATCAATTTAGTCCTAAGGATTTTCTTACAGACCAATTAGTCCCATTGATTTTAAAAATGTAGATTTAATATATTATTTAAAAATTAAATTTACGATTATACCCTTATTTCTATTATGTTTTCTTCTTTTTCTTTTTCTTTTTCCTTTTTGTGCTAGAAATGTAAGATACACAATTTATGAGAATCAAATTTAAGATAAATTTTTTCATGAGAATTTTTTTATTTGGAAAACATTTCAAAAGAAGTACAAAATGACTTGCAATATGGGATTCTTCAAACATTCTAAAAGGATGTGGGATTCTTCAAATATTTCAAAAGGAATAAAAAAACTCCTTAGTAAGTTTTGGGTAAATGTATAATTTCAAACTGCAACACTTCAATGTAACATTCAAACGTAATACTCCAACAAAACTTTCTTGTGCACTTTTTCCAAACATAACACTTTAATATAATACTCCAAAAAAACTCCTTGACATAACACTTTAATATAACACACAAAAAACTTCTTAATGTCTTTTTCCCAAACGCAACACTCCAAAAAAAAGATATGAAATTCTTCAAACTATTCCAAAAAGAGTACAAAAAGTACTTAGTAAATTTTGGACAAATGTCTAATTTCAAACTGAGTCTTATGGTTGAAAAAAATACACTAATGAATTTTTTAGTGTTTTTGTGTGCGTTACATTGGGGTGTTACATTTGGGATTACATTGATTGGAGTGCTATGTTTGGGAAAAGCACACTAAGAAGTTTTTTTGTTTATTACGTTTGGAAAAAATACATTGAGGAGTTTTTTTTTTTGGAGTGTTACGTTGTTTCGTTTGGGAAAAATACACTAAAGAGTTTTTTAGTGTGTTAAATTAGAGTGCTACGTTATTGGAGCGTTACGTATTTGTTCGTAATGTGAGATTTGTTCTAGAATGAGAGAAAATCCAAAACTTGTACAGTGTGAATTGCCCAAATGTGTAATTTCACATTTGGAGAAACCCACTTTATCCCTTAAAAATTAAACCCAAACATGTAAGTTACTATTCTTTTGTGTAATTTCCACTTTAATAAGATGTTTGGGTTCATAAGAAAAAATAGAGGACTAAATAGTTCACAAGATCACATTTTGGAATTTATTGGTGCTTTACCCTAATTAGAATCACTTTTAATTTTATATTAATAATTCTCTTTCTAATTTAACTATTATTTTGATATCGTATTTATTTTACTATCTTATAATTTAATATATATTATATAAAATCATTATATGATAATTACACTTTTGTAGCACAATAGAACTAAAATATCAAAATAAACAAATAATTTACTAAATTTATTATATATAATAATTTAAATAATACTTTTATAGAATGATAATGTTAAGATTATTAAAATAAATATTTAAAATTTTATTTTAATTAAAACTAAAATTAAAATTATTCTTTTGTAAAACATATCACAATATAAAATATCATTACATTAATTAAAGTTAACTCCATTGTAATTTTATGTTAGACATCATATTTCTGAAAGTGATTTACATATACATGTAACGTCTAATTTGATATTGATTGATTAAAATAATAGAACTCAATACTTTTTTTTAAAGTTTTTGAAAGATAAACTGACAAATGTCAAATGATAAATAGTGTAGAGTATTATTTTAAAGAATAATGGTTCATTGAAAATGATTGTGTATATTGAAGGCACCTATTGATATTTCTTGAATAATTTTTAAATAAAATTTTTGAATTTGTAGTATTATTGATAATGCACCTTCATGAGCTCTGTAAGAAAAGATATGCAAAAATAATTTGGCTGGAATAAAAAAACTTGCAGTTATTATGATGTGTCACATAATTAATCAGAACCCATTTGAGAACTGAAATTATTAAAGTTATAGAGATTTTGTGCCTAATTCCCTTTGAGGACATTGTTTATGATTTGAATTTGTAATTTTTTATGGATCAATGTGAATAACTCTTACGATCTTACTGATATAAATATAAATCTTACCTTTGAGTTAACCCACCTTAAGCACTTTTTCGTGTAATAAATACTTAAATATTTTTATATAAAAGTATTATAATAGATCATATTCAAACACCACTTGAAACATAATTAAAGACTCGATGTACCACGTTAGACATAACAAAAATATAACAAATTAGTAAAGACCTTTTTGATTAATAATCAAAATAATACACCATGAGTTATAACCAAATCATAATTTGTATATTATAAAAATTTTCGTTATTTTTATTTTTTTAAGAACAAAATATTTTGATACAAGTGAAATTCATGATTTTTGGTAAATTTGATTAACACGAAGATTTGATTTCAGGTTGAGAATACACCATTTTTTTTTACTTTAAAAGAACTTGTTTTTATGAGCTTTTTACATAGGATCACACACACAACAATAAAAATTTTCATAAGCTATTAACAAATCTGTTTGTATTTGACTTTCACTTGTTATAATTTTTCTGCAAAAAATATTAGGACTCACAATCAATTTTTTATTTTAAAAATAAATTCACGTGTATCACATGGGTCACCTACTAGTTTATGTTAACTAACTAAAAAAATTTATCCATGCAAAAAATTAAATTGATCCAACATCAATTGTCATATTATTAGATTATTTTTATCTATACAACCTACATGTTCTTAAAAATATATCACCTAGTTGATATAATATATATGTGATTTGATCATGTAATTATTTGTCTGGTCAGCCTAATTTTTTGCATGCATGTTCTTCTCATCTTGTCATATGAGATGAACGGTTCATGTCAATGAATCATTGACATGAATACAAATTAGTCTCATAATACGCCAATTTTATCTGTGAAGATAAGATATTCAACATTAGCAAATCTGAATTATGAGAATCAACCTCTCCCTTTAAAACTTGTACACTCTGTTTGGCAATATTGCCACCAGGTAGTATGTAAATTAATTGGAAACATGCTCCTATGTTGTATTCATTTTCTGTACTCAAATAAAAAATCAATGACAAAATGACATATCTTTAGATGACCCTTTTTAAGTTTATATAATCACAATTCCATTGTCACAGATGGTTGAACATGTGTTCATTGGCATTGAAATAAGTTCTTCCATCATCAGCAACAATGGTGGTGGATGAGGATTCAAATCCTTTATATTTTATAGTGATGTTAAATGTTTCCCTTCTATTTTTGTGATGGAACTAACAAACATTTTGTCATGCAACAATCAAACTTTGGAAATGGAAACAAAACTGGCTTCAATGATATGATAGGCGTCACATTAGTAAGTAAAACAAGTCTGTAAGATTTATCAAATCATAAACGGCCTAATACTATCATCCGATCTGGATCCACCAAGTCGATCAAGGTCTAAAGTTGTTTTGGTTCTTATGGTTGTAACAAATAACTCAAATCCTACCTTTTTACCATGGAACAAGTTTGAAAACAAAGACAAAGATATCAGTTTAGCCAAGAAAAGAAAAAAAGAACAACTATTACTAAATATCCAACAACCATATAGAAGACTGAAAAAATTCACTTCTGAAGGACCCTCAACTTAACCCTAAAGCTTTAGAGATAACCTTAGATGGGTTTCGGCATTGTGTCTTTGTCAGTGCTGCCCTTTCCGGTTCCTATTCGAAGGGTAAACAATTGTTGTAAGTTATAGAAATACACAAATGTATATTGAAAAGATAAAACAGGGTGACAAAAAGATATACACATTTAATGATTTTTAGGTATTACATGTGCACTTACCACAGAAGATGTGGTAGGCCACCAGGGGAATGGTTATCCCATGTACAGCAGCTCCAAATGCCATCAAATACATCATGCTTTCATAATGTGTAAGAAAGTTCTGTGCCCTGGATAGTGAGTCTTAAACATCAATGAGATGACTATTGAATTGTGAATCCATGTGAACAAATCTATATTCATATTGTGGACTGTTGTCTAGATCTACATTTGCGACTGGAACTTGAATCCTCACCCGATCTCCAACAAAGTTAGTCTCAGCTTTGAACTGCATGATATCGGTATACAACTTGCTCTCCCTGCTCCTAAGCTCTTGGAGTGGTCAGTTCAATCTCCTTATCTTGTTAAATGCCATAGTTATGGCAATACCAAGTCCAATAACAAACGATACCACTGACATCAGTGAGACGCTGATGTCAATGGTACAAGCAAACGTTCCTTAGACGAGCACAGCTGTGCACTGATTCCAAGTGAGCTAATGACATCCTCTGCCCTCTTTTCAAGATCAACTTCCTCTAAGTGCATTTGATTTCTCATCATCCCAAATGCTTCAATAGTATGTCTTTGTTCAGGTCTTACCCTTTGTGTGGGGGATTCGGCATTATCTGCACATGAAACAAAAATACAGTTACCATTGTGTCTTCCACATGTAATATTCACAATAAGGATTAGGTATTATCTTACCCTATCCAATATGAAATATTATTCTCTTTATCCTACCTTATGTCGTGTTTGTTTCAATGTAATAAGGATTAGGTAATATTTGGCCCTCTATTGATATAAATATATTATTCGCTTTACCCTACATTATGTCATGTTTGTTTCAATGTGAGATAAAGATTAGATATTATCCAGCCCTGTGTATATGTCTAATCACGCCAACACTTGTTTGGTTTTGGGAGCTTCTAATCACATCTCTTAAATTTTTCACTACACTCACCTATTACATTTAACAATATTTCATGAAGAATCTCACTATATGCAAAAATTAGAGGCCCCTAGCGGTCAAAATAGGTTTGACATTACAAAAATATAGAATTGCCTCTTAAATTTTTAATACTTTCAAGATATTAATGTATAAGAGCAACTCTGGCAGAGGCCCCATCCCTATTTTTTTTTTTTATTATAGATATTTGAGGAGTCCTACCGCACGTAAATCACATCTTGCTTAAAGTAGTTCCCCAAAATAGGAGCGGCTACAATTGCTCCCCAATTGTGGCGAGCTAAGGTAGACCTCCAAAAAATATATAATTATTTTCTGGCCAATGGATCTGTCGTCTAGGGTTCTCTCTTCATTAAACCATCTCTAACTGTGAATGCCTACAAACATAGAGAGAATCCTAGATGATAGATCCATTTGCTAGAAAATAATTTTATATTTTTTGAGGTTCTACAGTAACTCACCACAATTGGGGAGCAACTCTACCAGTCCTAGTTTGAGGGACCGTTTTAAGGAAGCCGTTGGAGTCATTTACTTGGGTTAGGACTCAAAATATCTAGAAAATAGGGATGATGGCTCTGCTAGAGTTGCTCCAAGTATTCTCCAACTACATTTTTACACTACAACAAAGGTAGAGCTTTTCTAATAAAATAAGTTTTTTTAACAAACAAACCATTTCGAATAAATAAATTGGAAATTTACATTATTAATTACACAAAATCACCCTCCACGGCCAACAATACACTTAATGACAACAAGAGTTAATTCAATTTTAGGTCCTCAAAGTTTGAGTTATGTGTTTATTCTAGTCCCAAATCTTTTAATTATGTCAATTTAGTACCCAAAATACAAAATGTGTAATTATTTGGTCCCAAACTTGATGCCGTTGAAAAATAGTGAATGAATCAAGGGTATTCTCAACAAAATATTAAAAGTGCAAGCCAAATATTAAAAAAAATAAACATTTTTTTAGTATAACTACCAATCAAAATTTGCCAAAACATAGCCACTACAATAACGTTACTTACAGTGGCCTTTCAGAAGTGGTTGATTGGTCTTCAGATCTTGACCTACAATCACAAACGTACATAGCACAAAACATGTCTACAATCAACAGATAGACATCCAAAAATCACATAACACGTATTACAATTGAAATTTAACACCTAATTAATTAATTATAATCATGATATGCATTTTGGGGTCGTTACATTCAACCACTTCTTACACACCCTTTGACATTCTAAAACACAATCAGCTGGGAGTCTACTGAGGATGTCAATGATGTGAAATCCATATCAACCATTGAAAAACCATGGTATTTGAAGAAGCAAAAATACCAATCAAGCTCACCAAATAAAACATACTAATTTCATAATATCCAGATTAAAAGAATCAAAGTTAAAAGGTTCTTCAAATAAGATTTCTGAAACATTTTCAAGTCATATTAGTAATGTAAGGTTCTTCAAATAGACCTTGGACATTATATTATATAATTGCTGAAATGAGCTATCTCCCTTTTATAAACCCATTCATCTTCTCAATGGACGGCTAAGATAAACGAGATCCAATGGATATAATTAGGCTTCTAGAATACTCAGGTAATATTTAAAGCACTTTTGTCTTTTCAATGACTACCATTAAATTTCTAGAATACTCCTGTAACATAATGACTACCATTGAATTTCTAGAATACTCCTGTAACATAATGACTACCATTGAATTTCTAGAATACTCTTGTAACATATTTAAAACATTTTTATCTTTGCAATGGCTATCAGTAAGCTTCTACAATACTTGTCTAATATATTTCTACTATATTCTAAACATCTCTACTCTACTCAGGAAAGTTTTCCATACTTCCCTAGGGACACCGGCTCTTTTCTATACTAACAAAATTTTATACATAACTCGATATAAAAATTGTGTGGCAGGAGTCATTCTAGAATAGAAAACAACTATTGGATGAATCCTACTAATTATCTTGTCACACATGAGAGAAAAATTTGCAAACAACTATTGGAAGGTAATATTATGTTATTGGTATCATTGTTATATTAATTATTTTTTTTGTCGTTGATCATTCGTTATCGGTTGTTCGCTGCTTGTTGTATTTGACCATCACTTCATTTTTGGCTGGGTTGTGGGTAGGGTAAGAAAGAAGCGTAAAACATAGAAAAAGGGAAAAGGTAGGACAAAAAAAAAAAAAAAAAAGGTCCAAAACAATATCGTTTTGGAAGCACTACAGGGACCATTGTAGGAAAACACTATAGACGACCTGGACTCGGGTGTTTGGGTGCGTTTGGTAGGGGAGGGGGATTAAAAAAATAATTTATAGTGTGTTGGGATGGGTATATGAGATATTTCGGCGATAATAAAAAATAGAAAAACAAAATAAATTACACTATTAGTTTTTATAATTTCAATGAAATGTTACTTTACCTTTTGAATTTTTAATTTGAATAATATTATTTTTTCATTTTCAATTTTGTTGTAATGTAATCATTCTATCACTTACCATTGGGATTTGGAATGAATAAAATCTTGTGTAAAATTAGAGGGACCAAAGTAAAATTCAAAATAACTGTAGTCCTTCCGTCACTTATTGTTAGAATTCAAACAATTGTACTTCTTCTATTTTGGTTCCTCTAGCTTTACACGTGATTTTTTGGGTTCAAAATGTTAACAACACATGATGGTGGAATCACATTGCAATAAAATTGAAAGGGTAAAGATCAAATTATTCAAATTAAAACTACAAGAATCAACGTGAAATTTCGCTCCAATTAGAGAAACCAATGTAATAATTTACCCAGAAAAAATTTGATGTGGAGGCTAAAGGGGATTAGTGGTGGAGATAAGGGGTGAGGTATGAGCGTAGGCGTGGATGAGTAAATATTGAATGTAATGAGGATCCTAGATGGGATCGCTGGTGGCAACTCGTGGATTGGATCGTAAAATCGGATGGAGAATCATAACATTCTGCTTTCAATACAAAGTAAAATGAAAAATTATCGACAATACTATTGTATTTTATATAATTTTAAAATCGTTAAGGAAAAATAATAAATTTGATATAATACATATTCTATGTTAACATAAATTAAAAAAGTTGCTTCGAGAAAAATTTATAATCAATTTTTTTTATAGAGATATACACATACATAAATATATAAGTTTTTTTATATTTTATTTTGGTAGAATCGAGATAGTAGTAGAATCGGAATTGTAGTAAGATTTTACATGGTTTTATAGCTAAGATCATAGTCACGTTAAGATCCTATGCAATTTAAGATCTTAGTGCAATCCAGATCGTTTGACCCAATTGGAATCGTAGCATCCTAAGATGCTACAGTCCAAATCAAAATTCTGATAAACATGTCGATGAGCAATCTTAATTTGTGAGAAATGTTTGGTTAATGAGAGACAAATTTTGTCCACTTAATCTCATTTGCAACTTTTATTTGTTGGTACTCAATATTATTTTGGCATGGAGGGGATTGAATGTCATGAGATGTAGATGAAAGGGGTTGGTAGGTGGCGAGGAGGTTGGATCTAGGGCAGGCGGTGGTGGCAGGATAAAAGAGGAGTAGTGTGAGTAGGGGAGAAAGGGAGATGGTGGGGGTGGCCAATGGTGGCACTAGCCGGTGGAGATGGGTAAAGAATGGGATTTGTTGATTGAGAAATTAGAGTTTATAATTGTTGGAAATTGGGTTGGGTTTAGAACCCATACCCGATTGGGTCGTCCATGATGACATGACCCATGACCCATTAAGAGACCCAGTTAGGAGAGATTCATTTAGAATCTACTAAGAGTGTATAACTCACTATATTATCTTGTGGGTGGTCATAATTCTTCCACATAATATACGTATTATATTTGAGAGAGTAAGATTTTAACTGTATAGGTAATCAATATTTGTTTTCTCTCCTAGACTCTCTCTTCTTTCTCTCTCCATAGAAACACATAATAGTCTTTGTACTGTGAAGAGTGTGGATAGTTCTCTAGTAGTTCTATCCCACTGTAGGGAGTTGTTCGAAGACATTAACGAAGGCATGTGATTCATTCACATGATCTATAGATTCGGTTTGAGTATAAAAGATATGTCTGAATTTGTTTATTTTAGTTGTGTACTATTTCTTATTTTTCCTACAATAATTTTTAAGGTTTTAGTATTGTTTGACAATTTTAAATAAAGATAAAATTTATAAAAAAAAAAAAAAATTTGATAGAAATACCATTTTTCATACGTTTAGAATGTAAGCAGCAATTTCTAGCACTAAACCAACTAAAATAATTTTGGTTAATATAATCGGGTTTTGTGCTAGGAATTTCTCCAATAAGTTTTTTAGGAGCATTTACACAAGCTCTAATTTATAAACTTATATTTCATTAAGTCATAATTAAGTTTTTTTGGACCTTCAAGTCTCATTAAATTTTCAATAGTCGGAATTGCCTTTCAAACAATAATTGTTCATCATTTATGATTATCTATAAAGGAACATGATGATTTGACAGGAGTATGATGATGGAATATTGATGTGTAAAACTGAAAAAAAAAACACTTTAAAAAAAAAATTGATAATGTTCTCAATTTTAAAACTGGAAAAAACTGATAATGTTTTTGGCTTTATTGAATAGTTGAATCAAACCAATAAGTAGAAAGGCAAAAACATTTAATCTCATGCTGCGTTTTTTTTCATCAGTTAGTGAAATAATTATTTGGAACATTACTACGTAAAATTGATAATGTTCTTAATTTTAAAAATTAGGAAAACTGAATATTCTTAGGTTTACTAAATAGGATTTATTGGTTTAAAAAATCTTAGATAGGACTTTAGCTACCATAACATTTGTAAATAAGACTTTTAAGTAATTAACTTTTTTTTAAATTCAAATTTTGGTTTAAAATTTGAATGATGGAACTTAAAAGAGAAACATTTAGAAGGAAAAAAAAAAAAAAAAGAATGCTCAGTAATGGAAACTTTCCTAATTCATTAGTTAATAAGGTGACTAAATTCCATTTAATTTAAAAAGTCAAATAGTCAATTTAAAGTTACACAAATTTCATCTTAATTAATGCAAAATTTTCTAATTCATTTGTTTTATATGGTAACTAAATTAAATTTAATTTAAAAGGTCAAATATTCAATTTAACGTTATATAAAAATTTATCACATTATGACAATATCATTTTTAATGATATTAAAAATTCATAAAATTAAAAAAAAGAAAAGAATAGCGAGTTTCAAGCTCAAAAACATAATATCGTATAGTACAGATGCCAACCAGTGACACACGACACTACTTTGCATTGATATTGCAATAAAAATTATTTTAAAAGTAAGTGAAAATGAATAAAACAAATAATATAAAATTTTAAATTTTTTTGACCAAACTCCTCTCCATAAAAGTTAAACCCTCCTCATACTATAAAAAGTGCTACACAATCACTAGACTAATCACCGATAGGTCTTACTCAAAAAACCAAAAATAAGATAAATGATAAATATGAATATTAGAGAGAAAATATTAATGAAATTTCACTGTACTTGCTGCTACCAAAAAGTGGAATTTTTTTTTGTCTTGAAAAGATGAAATAATTAAAAAAATTGTTTTAAAAAAAAGTTTTTGAACACCCTTGATTTGCTAGGATATGAAATACTCTAGTGCAGTGGGCACGATAGTGACTATTGTGCGTCTCGTGGGGTTTGTTTTGCGTCTTATTTTGATAATTTGAATAATATATTTTTTAAAAAAATATCAAGTAGAACATACGTATAAAAAATAAGTTCATCAGATATCGATAACCCTTTCATCTAATTATATTTGTATTTAGTTTTATACTTATAATGATATTTACAATTCATTTTTTTTATTTACAAATATGATTTGCTGAAATTATTGATATCCGATCAACTAAATGTTTGTAAGTATATTTTACTTGATATTCTCTAAAAAATGAATAGTTAGATTATCAAAATAAGACCCAAAACAGGCCCTACAAAGCGTACAAGAGGCACTAATGTATCCTCTGCACAATAGTGACTCCATATCCGATTTGTTAGTATAAAAACTTTTAACCCACTTCATCAAAATTTCGAAAAATATAGCTTGTTTGGTTCTGATTTTCAGAAAACAATTTTCAGAAAATTCTATTTTTTTATTTTCCATATTTTAATATTTTCAATTAATTTTTTAATATTTTAAGCAAAATTTTTTTTTTTAAATTTTAGACACCCTAACATAAATACACTTAAAAGTATAATTTGTCAAAAAAACTTTAAAAAATACACTAAATATCAAAAAATACAAAAAAAAAAAAAAAATCAGTACATTTTTTTGTATTTTTATGTCTTTATTAATTATTTAAAATATTTGTTCACGAATATTTTACTATTTAGATACATCTAAGTAAGGTACATCTAAAAAACTAAAAAAAATTACTTAAAATTTTAAAAATATTCACTAAAAACAAAAAAAAAAACGAAAAACAAAAAACTCAATTTTTAAAAAATTGAATTCAGAAAACTGAAATCAAACACACTAATTTAATACTATGATGACTATATTTTTCTATTATATTTTGTTTACCATGTTAAGTATTAGAGCGAATTATACTAATAGTTCATGTAGTTTGGAACTTATGTCACTTTGATCATTGACTTTTCAATTGGAACTTGTGTCACTTTGATCATTGACTTTTCAAATGCATCAAAAATTCGTCTAGAATTTTTTTTTCCCCTTGCAGGGACCACCCAAGGAACCAATTGTATGATGCATTTTTTATATGAAAGTATATGAAGTTTTTGCTGGTGGGAAATTTTTATTTACTGAAATTCTTGTGATAATCATGTTTCAATGAATTTAAAGTGAAAGTCAATGGTTGCAACAGAATAGTTAGGTGATTTATAATGACGCGGTTTCATATTATTTGTCTCTTATTTCTCTTATTTTTTGTCATATGTCCCTCTTAAATCTTAATATTTGGACTTATAACTAGAGAAGATGTGTGACAAATGATGATAGAAAGTGAAACAAACAAACTGAACTCCAATTATGTATCTTTTAAGCAATATATGTAATTTTGATCACCCCTCCTCCCTCTCTGCCTCCTTTCAATGTTGGAGAATTTTCTTAAAATAAGATAATAATCACTCTGTTTATTTCCAGTTTTTAGAATTCACTTTTCAGAAAATTTTACTTTTTCATTTTCCGTATTTTTTTTTGTTTTCACTGATTTTTTTAACATTTTAAGCAATTTTTTTAATTTTTAGACACACCTAACATAAATACACTTAGAAAGTATAATATTTATGAAAAAAAAATCTTTAAAAAATTCACTAAAAACCAAAAATACAAAAAATATAAAAATTCAGTACATTTTTCATATTTTTGTGTATTTATTAATTTTTAAAATATTTTTTCACAAATAATTTACTATTTAGATATATTAAGTAAGGTACATCTAAAAAAGTAAAAAAATTACTTAAAATTTTAAAAATATTCACTAGAAACAAAAAATACAAAAAATAAAAAACTCAATTTTCAAAAAACTGAAACTAAACCCACTGAATAATTTTTTTAGGCAATATTAAGAATAAAAACTTAAATATTCATTACAAAAGTTTTTAACGTAAACTTTTACGAGTGATCCTAGCAATTTTTTGTTTTTTGATATCATTATCAATTATGGTGAACTGATACAAAATTCAAAATTCAAGTGACCGACCTCATAGTGTAATTTGTTGTGCAATTATGGTGAATTAATGTGTATTATATCTTTATGTAATACACAGGAATGCTATAGTGTTTAAGGCTTCTGTTCCTAACTTGGGGGAGCTGTGTGAAGTCATCAAGGTGAGAATTGCCCTATGGTTGAAACCGAGGTTCCCTAAGCACCTCTTTTCTGTGCAGGATTTTGTACTTAATCTGAAGCAAGTTAGATGCTGCATCTCAGGGAGGAGTGTGTAATGCCAATGGTTTTTCTGAGTCAGTGTGCTGGTGTTGCTGTGTTGGTATTGCTGTGTTGGTGTGCTGGTTGGGCTTTTGTTTTTGCTGCCCTGCTTCTGAACTGGGCTGCTGTGTTGGTGTTGCTGGGTTGTTTGCTGTCCTGCTGTTATTTTTCTGCCTTGTGTTTTTGTTTCTCTTCGGTTTGGTTCCTCTCCAAACCCTTCCCTCTCCTTTTTTGGTGTATTTTCATCTTGCGTGATTAGATTATCAATAAAGGTTTCTCTTGGCTGTTTCAAAAAAAAAAAAAATCTTTATGTAATAACATTTTGGAGATGGGTTAGGGCACATCAACTACTGTTGTGTGGTCATATGAGCCTATTTTTAGATCCATTTCGATGATTCAAATCTTTCATATTGAAAATATATCGAGTAAAATATACCTGTAAAAAATCAAGTCTATTAGATATTGTTAACTCATTCATCAACTTACATTTATATTCAATTTTATACTCTAAATCACAATTATTAATTATTTTTGTAGATACAAATTCAATTAGATGAAATGGTTAACAATATCTGATCAAGTTGATTTTTTGCATGTATATTTTACTTGATATACTCTAAAATATGAACGGTTTTGATTAGTGAAACGGGCCCCGAAATGGGCCCATATTACAGCACAACAGTGGTTGCTATAAATAAAAATAAAACTCATATTTAATTCTTTCAATATTTTGGTTGTTACAAATTTTATTATTAAAATAAATGTATTTTAATATTACAAATTAATTCATTATTTAGTCCGTTCATGACCATTATTCATTTCAGTTACAAAATTATTATCAATTTTTATTATTTTAATTATTTAGTGATTAATATATGTAATTGTTATGTATTATTTCCCATAAGTTTCTCATCTATATATAAATTAATCAGCAATACTAGATATCATGAAAAATCTTTCATGAAAATAATCATGAAAGTTTTGTGACCCTTGGATTACACTTAGAATAAAGCACCACACACTAATCAAGGTAATCCAAGGATCATAACTCTTTCATGATCATTTTCATGACAAAAAATTCATGATCCCTAACTTTTCTCTAAACTAATATATGAGTTCGAGAAGAAAGATACAAAGAGTTTACATGTCAACCCAAGTGAAAGAGTGCGAATTTTTTAAGGAGCTGTCTTTGTATATTTTATGTATTTTTACGTGAACATTGGACGAGAAAGATTGTGAGCACTTGAATTATATCTTGAAACTGGTGCCCCTCAATCTTATAGGTTAACTCTTTCTATATGTTATCAATCTCTTAATCATTTTATTAAACAAAATTGTATTATTGAATAATAACTTTCTAACAGGACACTTGGCGGGGAACATCAAGCCTTAAATTACAGTTTCCAAGATTGTATCAGTTGAGTTTAAACAAGGAGATAACATTGAAGATGCAAAATGATTGCAGAGACAGTAGCAACAATTGGTTCCTTAAGTTTAGAAGGCCTCTCTTGGGATGGGAGGAGGAGGAGGTGAACAGGCTGCAATCTTTGCTGGGTAGAGGTCCATGCTTTATGGCTAGTCAAAGGGATTCAATTAGGTAGAAGGCTGAACAGACAGGTATATTCACAGTCGGGTCTGTGTATAGTTGGTGTAAACAAAGTGCTGGACCCACCCTAAGCTACCCAGATCTGGTTTGGAACAACTTTGCACCTCCTAAGGCTAAATTCATTACTTGGCTCGCTTGGAAAGGTAGGTTGAAAACATCAGCATTTCTCCGCAGAATTGGAGTCTTGAGAGGCGATGGGCCTTCATCTTGTGTGCTGTGCAAATCTGAAGAGGAAACCTCCAATCATATTTTCCTGTTCTGCTCATTCGTGTGGCTTGTCTGGTGAAGTATCATGGACTG
This sequence comes from Camellia japonica, assembly GCA_030407325.1. Taxonomy (NCBI): domain Eukaryota; kingdom Viridiplantae; phylum Streptophyta; class Magnoliopsida; order Ericales; family Theaceae; genus Camellia; species Camellia japonica. The sequence continues at coordinate 6,074 of JAPPVO010005692.1, read as the reverse complement.
GTGGGGAATTCAATGGGTGCTACCAGGGTCTTTTGAAGGCTTAATGCATTGGTGGGTGGGAGGGAAACTCAGGAATAAGGAAAAGAAAGTGTGGAGGGCTGTTTTTATTTCTGTTATTTGGTCCCTGTGGATGTACCGAAATGATTGTTTATTCAATAACACGCAGCCTGATGTAGATGTGTTGTGTGAGCTTATCAAAATTCGAGTGGCCATGTGGCTGAAATCTGTTCATGTGGGGTGTTGCCTCTTCATTCAAGAAATTGTGTCAAACATAAAATGGGTGAGGCATTGCATTTAAGGTATATGGGAGGTTCTGTTGGTCTGCCGAATTTGCTCTGCTGCTGAGGGTGGCTGAATCTTCATTATCCACATTATCTATGTAGGGAGCTATTGGTTGGTGTTGCTGTTCAAGAGGCCTTCATGCCAGTGCAGTCCTTCTCAGAGTCCCATTGCTCTGCTGCAGCTGCTGGTGTTTGGGTTGGCTGTTGATCTAAGGTTTGAGTTGGTTGTTGGTCTATCTCTGCTTGTAGTGTTTTGCGGCAGTGTGATCCTTATGGTGCTCATGCTCATGCTCACACTCCTGCAGATGTTTGCTGCTGGTTTCTGTGGGTTGGGGGTGCTCAAGTTGCTGATGGTTGGGTGGTGTGGGTGTGTGGTTTGTGTTTGGGTGTCTTGCTTCAGATTTGCTTACTGGTTTTCTGTCTACAGTTGATTAATGGGATCTGTCAAGTGTATATTTGGACATTTGGGCTGGATCCTGATAAAGTGCTAAAGGCTGCTTGAAGTTGCTGTTGGCTATCCAATTCTTGGCTTTGATCTGTTGTGCTTGTCTGGTGTGAGGAGCCTATTGGCTGCTGATGTTCTTGCTTGGGCTGCATCTGCTGCTGGGTCTGTGCATAGTGTGGTGGTGGAAAGCTAAGTGGTGGAGTGAACAAGAAAGGAATCAAATATTACAACCACCTTATAGATGAGCTCTTGGGAAAAGGTATAAAGCCATTTGTGACCTTTTTCCATTGGGATCTTCCCCAAGCATGGTTGTCTTTGAGGTCTGCTGGTGGTCTTGCTGAATCAGTTGCTCTGGTGCTATGATCAGCAAACTGATATATGGTAGTCTGTTTTGCTGAGCTTTTTTGCCTCTGGTGTGGCTAGTTGTTTCATATGTTGTGCTGGGTTGTGTTGTCCAGCACTGGTAGTGATTCAGTGGGATGAGCTGTTGGTGTGGTTCAGTGGGTTTAGCAGCAGTAGTAACTCAGCTAGCTATGGTGTTTTGGTTTTCTTCTTGCGTTGGTTTCTCACCAACTCTGGGGGTGCTAGCAAATGATAGGATGAGCTTTCTGGTGCCAACCTAGTTGGGATGATTTAGCTCATTGTGATGCTTTTGCACTTCCCTTCTCTTTATTGGTGTAATGTATTATGTAATTCGTACTTGATACTTACATTAATAAAATCTTTTCTTTTGCCGATCAAAAAAATAACTTTCTAACAGACTAATATCTCAATCAAACTAATGGTTGTCGTGAATCAAGGTAAATTACAAATATACCTCTTAAAATTTATTTACCATTATCTTCGTCTTCTTCCTCAAATTAAACCATAATCCTAACCAAACCCTAACCCTAATTTTGGTTTTTTTAATAATATATATATATATATATATGTATGTATTTGTTTAATTTAAAATATTATTGAATAAGAAATTGGGTTAAAAATTGAAAAATAGATTAAGCTAATTTCTATGGTAATAATAAATATGGTGTTTAGTATAATTTATGCTTTAGTTTGTTATATATGTGATTAAGATAGGAAATTATGACATTCAAGTAATTTTTCCCCTTACCGTTAATAGAGTTAGCTTTACTTTTTTAATCCTAAATCAAAAGGATTCTCTATTTATATTTTTAGCTTTACTTTTTTAATCCTAAATCAAAAGGATTCTCTATTTATATTTAAATCATAAGAAGGTAAAGTGTTTCAAAACGGAAGGAGAGTAAAGTAAATGTTGCTCTTAAACTAATCAAGTAGTGTGTTTGGTTTACATACTACAAGGGTGGTTGATGTGCCTCACAGCAAGAGTTGTTGTGCCATCAAGTGGGTCTGGCTCCGGATCCATTATTATGATTTAAATTGTTCATTTTTTTGAAATGGTTGAGTAAATCATTCATAATATTAGTAACCACATGATCCAATCGTATTTTTGTTTAAACAAAATAAATGTGATTTTGGAAATAAATTGGAATATTTTAAAGACAAATATAATTAGATCATGTGAATATCGATATTTGATCAATCTAATTTTTTACGTCAATGATAAACTGAATGTGTCCTAAAAGATGAATAATTTGAACCATAATAATTGGTTTGGGATTGAGCCCACTTACTAGAGCATGGCTGGAGAGAGATAAAGATTAATTATACACATGTCATGACCCACTGAGTTGGTTACACAAACTCTCCACCAGGAGATGGCTAAAACATTAGAGGCTAACGAAAGACTCCAGAAACTCCCAGAAGGTTTGAGAGAATGCAAGAACATTATATATAATTATATAGTTTTTAGATAGTTCTAAGGAGGGTGCCTATAAAGTGGAGGATAGTTCTAAGAATGATGTCAAAGCCTCTATCTAGCATAAAAGATTCCAAAAACTCTCAGAAGGTTTGAGAGAACGCAAGAATGTTATATATAATTCAGAAAACGCAAGAATGTTATATATAATTCAATAGTTTTAAGATAGTTCTAAGAATGGGTGCGTATATAAAGGGAAGGATAGTTCTAAGAAGGATGTGGAAGCCTCTATCTAGAATAATCCTTAAAAGCTGGAGTGCCTATATAAAAGGAAGGCCTCATTTGGCCAAACCATCCAAAGGTAACAAAACCACATGCATATAGGGAGATTTGAACTATTGGACTACTAACCTTCTAGTCAAGTATAAGAGTTCTGACCAATCGGGCTAACTTCGTTGGTTGTGTTATATTTGTATTGTTAATATTTTTTTTAGTATATCAAAGACAAAGTATGGAAAATTATGTACAACAAAAATTTTAAAAAAAAAATGTACAACAAAAATTATGAATTTTTAAAAATTTAATATATAAAAAGTATAAAATAATTCAAAATAATGCACACAAAGTTGCTAAAGGTTTGTCTCTGTTTTCTGTGTGTTCTGTAATAATGATTTGGAATCATTATCTCATCTATTTGTATGGTGTCCGTTTGCTTGGAAAGTATGGTCAAACATGATGCATTGGTGGGGCTGATATGGGTGATTCTTGAAAATACAAAATATAAAATACAAAATCTGTCAAAATAATCTTTTAGAAGTTCACTAAATACAAACATATATATATAAAAAATTAGTATATTTTTGTTTTTTATTAGATTTATTCATAAATATTTTAATTTTTAAGTACATCAAAATTAGGTATATTTAAAAAAAAAAATTGACTAAAATTTTATAAGTTCACTAAAAATAACAAAATACATAAAATAAAAAACTCAAACTATTTTTAAAAACTCAAAACCAAATACATTTTTAATTTTTATTTAAAAGTTAAAAAAGAGTCTATAAAAATTTTATTACAAAGTCAATTCCAAACATACAGAGACACTTTAACATCTAAGCAAAGATGCATATCTATATTTATACTATTAATAAAGGAAACACCTCAGTTAGCATCCTAAAACCATCCTCTAACATCTAAGCCAAGATTCTGATACATATCTATATCTATACTACTAATAAAGGGAACACCTTAGTTGGCGTCCTGAAACCATCATCCACTTTAATGCCGAATGTCCATTTTGTCGTTAAAAAAAAAAAAAAAAACCATTAGACAAATAATAGGTACAAGACTCAAACTATGGACAAATAATATAATAACAAGACTCTCATCGCTTGAATTAAACATAATATATGTAATAAATATTCTTTTTTATTTTTACTTATTTAAATTGACCATGCATCGAGTTTCCTAGTATTATATACGTACCAAACACTTGCAAAGTAACTAAAGGTAAACTGGGCCTGTTTGGGTTCTCATTTTTTTGAGTTCATCTGCTAAACGTCCTACATTTTCTCTTCTTTCTTTCTTTTATTCTTTTCTTTTCTTTTCTTTTTTCCTTTTTATTTTTATGGTCATCAGGGTCAAATGCTTTGGTAGAACCCTAGGTTCTAGCATTTTGGAAAGATGGAATGAAAGGTGATGTAAAATATGAATTGATTTAGGTGGAGGATTTAATTAATCAAAATTGGAATTTTTTAAAGATAGAGTAGTACACACCCATTAAAAAGAAACTTTTGTAATCAAATTATTTTAATATAGTGTTAATTAAGTAATCATTTTAATTATGATCTAAAGTGATATTGAGATACGCCTGTGTAGTGTTTGATCATTTGCCAAAATGATTTTTGTTATGAACCCAAATGGTGAAATGAGTTTTCTATTTTTATTTTTTTATTTTAAGTTTTTCACTCTTTAATGCATTTACTTGTCAATGCAGCAATGACATTAGAATTTACATTTTTTGTTTTCTTTCCATTACTGCATTTAAACCAAACAAAATAACAGAAATTATTTCCTTCAATTTATTTATTGTTGGAACAATCTTTTGTGTAAATAAAATAAATAAAAATAATTCAAACAAAATAAAATAAAACTTACATTATTTATTTTGTAGAACCGAATAAATAATTCAAAGATCAAGTCGAGTGTGTGACACTTTGTCCTTAAAACAGATTCGCCCCGCTACAGTGCTTACGGTTGAGTGGCGTCTATCTTCCAGGATACAATGATCTTAACCAATTTGTAGTAGCACTCCAAAACAAATTGTTCGGCGAACCAAACCTGTGTTCTAACTCTCTGATTATTTAATCTAAAACTAATATATGAAGAATAAATGCACTAGAGCAAAATCTGGAAAGCAAAAGCAAGAATTGCAAACTGAATTTTGGGTGTACAAACACTGCTGGAATGAATTGTATTTATAGGCAAACAAATGACCCGAACAGGTACAAAACATGTAGTGAATAGATCCAAAACTGTTTCAAATAGTTTATGCCCGTATCACATGGAACAGTTTTCTTTTTCCCTTCCAAACAATTTTGAAAACATAGCCGTTGGTGAACAAAGTTTAAAACTGTTTTGGAATATTTCTTATTAAACTATTAGAATAGTTTAATCAAATAAAGCCAATTCAATTGAAAAGATTTATTAAAAACTGTTTTGGAATATAAATAATAATCTATTTGACAAACTTTAGGAAACCACTCAGGAACCCAAAAATTTGAATTTAGATTTAAATTAAATTCCCACAACAATTTTTTTTTTTATTGAAAAAATTCAAATGAATTTTGTCTAAAATAAAATTAATGTTAGACCCGAAAACGACATCAACTTCTCATTCACTCATAAATGGTTTTGACGTTCCGTCTTCACTGTGTGACTTGCCACGCGGCAAGGAACACTTCACCTCTTCGGACCCGCCCCAAAATACGTTCGGGGCCCACTCAATTTTGGGCTCAAAGTCGGCCCAAAATAAGCCTATATAAACCATTTTTCCAACATTTATTTCATTGCAAATCCTTTCCTTTTATTTCATTATAAAAATTTCAAATGGATGTGATTCCAAACACAGTGCAAGTTATTCCCACTCTCCTTTCCAAACATGTCATCTCAATTCCTAAATTCTTTCTCAGGTTAAAAATGTTCAGTTCAGTAGATCAGTCTATGACATTGGGGAACCTTCTCTCTTTAGTGGTGGCCTGCATGCATGCCATATGCTGCAATCCAAACTAGATTATTTCTTCATACTAATCTCTGTTTGTTTCGGTGAAAATTTTTTATATTGAAAAATATTTTCTATGTTTGGTTGTGAAAGGATGCATTTGCCTAGACCTTGGAGTGGGAGGTTGGAAACTAAGTTGAGACGGGTTCCCATTGAAGGGGAAGGGAACCATGTCAAGACACCGCTCAAGAACTGCAATTCCCACAACATTATTAATACTAAAGCGATTTGTGTGAGAAAGCTTGACTTGATTTTAACATATTTATTTAGTTTTTTTATTGTTTTGTTTTC
>JAPPVO010005690.1:0-45722 GCA_030407325.1 Camellia japonica | reverse complement strand
GGGTTGGGCTGAATATTGATTATATGAACTAATTCTTGTTTAGTTTTGGGCCTATTAAATTAGTGGGATGTCCCACGGTTCTTGCTGCAGATTTGGGCTTCTCAATTTTGGGGCATATTACATATATTTATATGATTGACGTGGATCCCTATTTCTGTTAGCCATCAGTCAGCTGGATCTTTTACAGTTGATTTCTCATGTTGATTGTCATGTGATCCTCATGTGACTCGATATGAGGGTGTTTTGAGCCATCTCCGCCAAGAGTGATTGGGGAGTCACTGCTATGGGGAATAGTGGTTGATAACCAGCCGAGTTGAGACTGGGAATGAGCGGGAGGATAGCTACAGTTTTCTGGTTGCTTCTTGTCTTCATGTGACCCGTCCTAATTGATCGATTCCACGCCTGACATGGAGTGAAGGGCACACTGCCGTGGGGTTTGAGGCTTGTGATCTACCAAGGTAGGGACTGGGGGATGTGATGTTGATCTCATGAGTTTTTGGCTGTGTTTGGTTTGTTGCTGAGGGGGTATCTTTTTCACGTCAACTCCTGACCGTGCTTATGGTTTTTTGATCGTCAGCTTCATGTGACTTTGCTGGGATCTCTCAGGGTAGATTTTCCTCGTCAGGTTGGTGAAGTGGCTTGGATGTCACGGCTGTGAGGAGTGGGTGCTTATTGGATTCCTTGTTTATCTCAGTAGAGACTGGGGCTTGTGGGGTTGATATTATCTTTGTTATCGGCTTGAGGTTGTTGTTTTGTTTGTGTGTTGTTTTGTTTATTAGTTAGTGGTGTTTTATGTATGTCTTTTGCCCATATATCCACCTCAAGTTCCCATCTATTATCTCTGATGGTAGGGGTTACTTGAGGACAAAAGGATATATGGGCAGAGTTGGGTTTTTTTGTATTTCGTTGTTCTTGCTTATCACCCCTATTTTTAGGGGTTAGTGGTAGTTTTTGTTGGTATATTTGTTTTTATTTTTGTTGGGCGTGCCTGGGGTATGCCCCTTGTAAACTGTAAATTTCATTGTCTTTATTTTATGACTACTTACCCAAAAAAAAAAAAATATAATTTGCATTAGCATAGAAATTCTTGTAATCAAATGTAGTGACTATGTTAGCCCTAAATAGAATAAAATACTTTACAATATTAGTTTTAAGCTTAAGCACCTCATTTAATGGTTTTTAAATCACCTATGTGTTCAATTCCCAAGTCCAAAAAGATGAATTTGAATTCGTTTTAGATTTGTCTATCTATTTCCTCTTTCTTTCCTAACTTTTCTTCTAGCTCTCAGAAGAAATGTTTCTTAACTCTTCTCGTCCTTCTCCTCTTTATCTGTTCTGGCAACTAGTTAGCTTAGGCCACTATTGTTTCATTATGCTCAAGTGGCCAAGTTTAAGCTACTAACTTTCTTACTGAGAAGAAATTTATAAATAATTGTGGTGCTAACGATATTAGGTTACGCAAGCACTCATTTAATGTTTTCTAAGATCACCTGAGTGTTCAATTCTCAAGTCCAAAATGGTGAATTTGAATCCTATGCATTTATCTTCAAACTATTTCTCTTTCTTTTCTCTAACTTTCTCTTCTCGCTCTCAAGAAGAATGTTTCTGTCTAACTTTCTCCGTCCTACCCTATTTTGTTCTAGGAACTAATTTCCTTAGGCCACCAATTGTTTCATTAGCTTAAGTTGCCTAGTTTAACTCAAATTAACCTTACTTAGCCTCTAAGAAATAGAATTTTCTAAGTAATATTAGTTTAACGATATTAGTTTTGCTTAATCATCTCATTAAAGGTTTTCTAAGTTACCTAAGTGTTCAATTCGCAAATCAATCCAAAAAGATGAATTTTAATTCCCTTTGATTTTCTTCCTATTTCTCTTTCTATTCTCTAACTTTCTTCTCCAGCTCTCAAGAAAGAAGAATGTTTCTCTGTAACCTTCTATGTTCCTTCTCCATCCTTCTCTATTTTGTTCTAGGAACTAAACTAGCTTAGGCCACTAATGGTTTCATTTTAGCTTGAGTGGCCAAGTTTAACTCAAACTAACCTTGCCTCCTCCAAGAAATAGAATTTTCTGTGTAATTGTATCTTACCGACATTAGCTTAACGTGAGCACCTCATTTAAGGGTTTCTAAGTCACATAAGTGTTCAATTCTCAAGTCTAAAAGGATGAATTTGAATTCTCTTTGATTTTCTTCCTATTTCTCTTTCTTTGTATGACTTTCTCTTCTACCTCTCAAGAAGAATGTTTCTCTGTAACTTTCCCCGTCGTTCTCCATCCTTCTCTATTTTGTTCGAGAACTAATTAGCTTAGGCCCCTAATTGTTTCGTTAGCTTAAGTGGGCAAGTTTAACTCAAACTAACGTTGCTTAGCCCCTAACAAAAAAAAATCTGAGTAATTGTAGCTTAACGCTAGTTGTTTAACTTAAGCACCTCATTTAAGGTTTTCAAAATGACCTAAGTGTTCAGTTGTCAAGTACAAAAGGATGAATATGAATTCCCCTTAATTTTCTTCCCGTTTCTCTTTCTTTTCTCTAACTTCCTCTTTTATCTCTCAAGAAGAATGTTCCTCACAAACTTTCTCCCTCCTTCTCTATTTAGGCACTAATTAGCTTAGCCACTAATTGTTTCCTAGCTTAAGCGGTCAAGTTTAACTCAGACTAACCTTGCTTAGCCTCTAAGAAAGAGAATTTTTTGAGTAACAATATTAGTTTAAAACTTAATCAACTCGTTTAGTGGTTTTTTTTTTTTTTTTAGGAGGGTACTTTTAAGGTATTCTAAATCGCCTAAGTGTTCAATTCCCAAGTCCAAAATGATGAATTTGAATTCTCTTTGATTTCCTTCCCATTACTCTTTCTTTTATCTAACTTTCTATTCTACCTCTCAAGAAGAATGTTTCTCTCTAACTTTCTCCATCCTTCTCTATTTTGTTCCAGAAGCTAATTAGCTTAGGCCACTAATTGTTTTATTAGCTTAAGCAACCAAGTTTAACTCAAACTAACCTTGCTTAGACTCTAAGAAAGAGAATTTTCTGAGTAATTGTCGCTTAACGATATTAGTTTAACTTAAGCACCTCATTTAAGGTTTTCTAATTCACTTAAGTGTTCAATTCACAAGTCCAAAACGATGAGCTTTTCTCATTGCTTTCTTTCCTATTACTGTTTCTTTTCTCTAACTTTCTCTTCTACCTCTCAAGACGAATGTTTCTCTCTACCTTTCTCTTTCCTTCTCCATCAACTGTTTTGTTCAATGAACCAATTGGTTTAGGCCGCTAATTGTTTCAGTTGCTTATGTGGCCAAGTTTAATTCAAACTATCCTTGCATAGACTCTAAGAAATAGAAGTTTCTGAGTAAGTGTAGCATAAGGATATTAGTTAAACTTAAGCACCTCATTTAAGGTTTTCTAAATCAACTAAGTGTTCAATTCTTAAGTCCAAAGGGATGAATTTGAATTTCCTTTGATTTTCTTTTCTATTATTTTTTCTTTTCTCTAACTTTCTCTTCTACCTCTGATGAAGAATGTTTCTCTCTACCTTTCTCTCAGTCCTTCTCCATCATTCTCTATTTTGTTCTAGGAACAAAATTGCCTAGACCGCTAATTGTTTCATTTGCTTAAGCGGCCAAGTTTAACTCAAACTAACCTTGCTTAGCCTCTAAGAAAGAGAATTTTACGAGTCATTGTAGCTTAAGGAAATTAGTTCAACTTAAGCACCTCATTTAAGGTATCTAAATCACCTAAGCGTTCAATTTTTTTGGGTGAATATAAGCGTTCAATTCTCAAATCCAAAATGATGAACTTGAATTCCTTTTGATTTTCTTCCTATTTCTCTTTCTTTTTTTCAAACTTTCTCTTCTAGATCTCAAGAAGGAATGTTCCTCTCTGACTTTCTCCGTCCTTCTCCTTCCTTCTCTATTCTGTTCTAGGAACTAAATAGCTTAGGCCGTTAATTGTTTCATTAAACTAACCTTGCTTAGCCTCTAAGAAAGAGAATTTTCTGAGTAATTATAGCATAACGATATTAGTTTAACTTAAGTACCTCATCTAAGTTTTTCTAAATCAGCAAAGTGTTCAATTCTCAAGTCCAAAAGGATGATCTTGAATTCCCTGTGATTTTCATCCTAATTTTCTTTCTTTTCTCTAACTTTCTCTTCTCTTTTTCTTTTGGTTTTGTTTTGTTTTTGTTTTTGTTTTTGTTTTTTTTTTTTTTTAGGGGGGAGGGGGGGGTTTGAATAAGACATAAATAAAACAAGAAAATTTACATAACTACAAGGGGAACGCCCTAGGCCTACAGCTAAACAAGACCACCAAACAAAATAAAAACAAAACCTACAAACTCACTAAAGCTAAAGAGAGCCAGAAAACTTAAAGCCAAACAAAAAAAAACTAGGGCCTTACAACCTGTTCACCATCCATATATAACTAGAGATAGGGAGAATGAACAAGAGAATAAACCAACCAGCAGCAGCCCAGCACGAGTACAATCAGAAGCATTGTGTTCTAGGGAAAACATGCCCTTGACAGCAAAATGATGGCACTTGAACTATTCTTCCAGAATAGCAGGTTTGCCTGCACAATCCAGCTTCTATAACACCAAAACAAAACTTATCTGTGTAATTTTCCATAGTAGCACGTGCATGTAGCCCCAACCAAAAGGTAAAAATAAAGTTAAAAAATAAAATTCCCAACACAACCCGCAGGGATAGGGAAACAAAACACCAGCCAGTTGTAGACTGTACACATGCCAAAGAAAAAAGAACTATTACAATGCAGAAATGAAAGACAAAGAATTTTCCATTTGAGGATTTTCCACGTAGACTGGCGCAGCATGCAGCCTGGTCTTTGTGTCTCCAAAACTCTTATCCCAGCATAGATCATCGGAACCAACGTACACAACAACCAGTGATAGTTGTCCAGCACAGCAGATTCTTCCATGAAGATAAACTTTTGACAGCCACCGTCCCAAATAAAGGCCAATTGGTTGTTGTTCAGGAGAATCTGCCACCAGAGAATGAAAATGCAAATATTACACACCATTTTGTAATTGAAACCACACTTTAGCATGCAAAGAAAACACACAATATATTGTACATTTGTATTGGCAGGCTAAGATATTCATTAGCTCGAACATAAGAAGTTCATTTCACACTCTATTCTCTCACCAGTCAATCTTTGAATATTTTCTCACAACACTCAACCCTCAACTTAGGCACTCTATTTAGCTCCACTTGCAACTGCACAAAGTAAAAACAGTTAGATAAACACTCTGAATTGCTCTCCTTCACTCAACCCTCTTATGGTGAACTCACACCACTCACACCAACTCAGCTTTTTTGTTCCTTGTTTGCTCTGGTTTTGTTTTAGCTGGGCTGGTGCTTTTTTGGTTCCTCCTTTCGTTCTTGTATAGTTTTTGTTAGCGTCCTGGGTATGCCCCTTGTAGCTGTGTAATTCTCTGTTTTTTATCTGATGTCTTATTCACCCAAAAAAAAAAAAGGTGAATTCACACACTCACAGCCTTCCCATTCCTGGATATTGGGGCTACAAGATTGTGTTGGGCAGATTCCACTGAGCCATGTACCAGCTATCCCTGTAGATCTAGGCAAATTGGTGATAGATAGAAGTCTACCTCTAATCATATGAACAATTGAGTTAGTAACCACCTCTTCAGGTTTGTATTCCTTATTAAAGATTCTATTATTCCTTTCAAGCCAAATTTGGTAAATAGAGCAAAGTAAGCTTAAGGATTATAGACGCAATGATTTGCCCTTGGTCTCTTTGGTGACAAAGGTTAGAACATGAGGCCATTGGAGATTAGGCCCAATTTACATTGCAATTAGCTTTAAGAGCTTCCCAAATTCTAGAAGCAAAGATGCAGTTAAAGATAAATGGGAATGGCTCTCAGCATGGTATTGACAGAAAGGGAAGCTTGGATTAGGGACAAGCCAAACAATTGCAAACGATCCCCAGTATTTAATCTTTCATGAATAGCCATCCAAACAATAAAACTGACCCTAGGAATCATATGAGGCCCCCCAAGAAGCGTGTGCCAGGCCATAACATCAAATTTGCACCTCCAGTGATTCCAGAGCTGAGTTAATGGAAAATCACCATCAGAGCTTAATTGCCAAAAAGTTTGGTCATTCCCAGAAGAATTAGGGGTGCAGCTACTGGGGGTAGCTGAGATCAAATCTTCCTATTTCCGAAGAATTAGGAATAGGCCATTTCCAGGAATTCCCATCAACAATCTGACTGACTTTAGCCTCACTGTTGAGACAGGAATCATACGAAAGATTCTATCACCATACTTATCCAAAGGGGACCAAGGGGATGACAATTATCATGCCATAAAAAAGTAGAGTTACCTCTACCATCTTATGCAGGATAAGAGGAGACACGGCATCCCTAAGAGATAAAATCTTCCTCCAGACCCAAGAAGCGTCATCGGGGACCCTGACTTTCCAGAAACTCTTGCCTTTAAGTAAGTAGGATTTCACCCATTGGCACCACATAGATTTCTCACCTCCAGAAAACAGGAACCAGATATGCTTAGCAATGGCAGCCCTATTACAAATGTCTAAAGATTTAAAGCCAAGGCCACCCTCATTTTTAGGGCTGCAAACCTTATCCTAAGCAATTTTGGCACTATGTTTTTTAAGATCAGTCACCAGACCAAAAGAAAGCTCCAATTTTGGGCACTATGCTTTGTCAAGAAGAATGTTTCTCTATAACTTTCTCCATACTTCTCCATTTTGTTCTGGGAACTAAATTGCCTAGACCGCTAATTGTTTCATTAGCTTAAGTGGCTAAGTTTAACTCAAACTAACCATGCTTAGCCTCTAAGAAAGAGAATTTTCTGAGTAATTGTAGCTTAACAATATTAGTTTTAACTTAAACACCCCACGTAAGGTTTTTCTAAATGACCTAAGTCTTCAATACTCAAATCCAAAATGAGGAATTTGAATCCCATTGGATTTTCTTCCTATTTCTCTCTCTTTTCTCTAACTTTGTTTTGTAGCTCTCAAGAAGAATGTTTCTCTCTAACTTTTTTTTTTTTGGGTGAATAAGACATCAGATAAAAAGCAGAATACCAGCTACAAGGGGCATACCCAGACCTAACTAAGGCAGATGAGGACCTAACTAACACTATATGTTGTTCTAGGAACTAATTACCTTAGGCCACTAATTATTTCATCAGCTTAAGTGGCCAAGTTTAACTCAAACTAACCTTACTTAGCCTCTAAGAAAGGGAATTTTCAAAGTAATTGTGGCTTAACGATATTAGTTTAACTTAGGCACCTCATTTAAGTTTTTTCTAAATCACCTAATTGTTCAATTCTCAAGTCTAAAAGGTTGAATTTGAATTCTCTCTGATCTTCTTCCTCTTCCTCTAACTTTCTCTTCTAGCTCTCTGGAACAATGTTTCCCTCTAACTTTCTCCGTCTTTCTCTATTTAGTTATATAGGAAATAATTAGCTTAGACCACTAATTGTTTTATTAGTTTAAGTGGCCATGTTTAACTCAAACTAACCTTGCTTACCTCTAAGAATGAGAATTTTCTGAGTAATTGTAGCATAACGATATTTGTTTAATTTAAGCACCTAATTTAAGGTTTTGTTAATCACCTATGTTTTCAAAAGTCAAGTCCAAATGGATGAATTTGAATTCGCTTTAATTTTCTTCCTATTTCTCTTTCTTTGCTCCAACTTTCTCATCTAGCTTTCAAAAGAAAGCTTCTATCTAACTTTCTTCGTCCTTCTCTACATTGTTCTGGAACTAATTAACATAGGCCACTAATTGTTTCATTACAAGAAATAGAATTTTCTAAGTTTTTTTTTGGGTGGATAGAATTTTCTAAGTAAGTTCCTAGGATCGGGGGATTAGGTTGAGAGCAAGCTCCCTCCGTTGTTACCCATGGTGTCTTGAAGGTTCCTTATCAGATTCCTGGTCTGGTTGGGTGGTGCTATGTGTTGTTACTGAATCTGGGCTCATTTTTGTCCAGATTTAGGGGGTTTTGAAGCTTGATCCGTGTTGGACAGAATTTTGTCTGGCTGGTTGTGTTGTTCTACAGAGTTTGTAGATGTGCTGCTTAGGTGAGCTTGATGTTTCTGGTGATGTTTAGCCAGTAGTTTATGGTTCCTTGTCGATTCAATGTCTTTTTGCTGGGTTTATGATTCAGTGTCTAAGAGCTGGGTTCATGGTTCTTTGCTTCTCTAGTACGAACTTAGCTTTGTAGGAGAGAGAGAATCGCACGTAATGGTGGTCACTGTTGGTATTGCTAGCTGGCAGTGGTGGTCTGGTTGTTTTGTGCATTGAGTTATTTTCCAGTAAGGGTGTGGTCTCTGCATTGAGCTCTGCTTTGTTGCTAACCTCTTCCTCTTCATAGAGTGAGAGGGGGATGATCTACGGGTGTGTAATATGGTTTTGATGAGCTCTGTTTGAGCGTGGCTCCGGTCCAGGTGGTGCTTGGTGTGAAATGATTCGAGCTTTGCTTCGGCGCGTTCTTTGTTCTGGTTTCACCGGTGCTGGTTTTATTTTTCGGCGTCTGGTTTGTCAGATTCGTGAGCTCCACCGGTGGGTGTTCTTGCCTTCCGACGTGGTGTTGGGTTGACAGGGGTGGTGGTGGTCTGCTGCGATTTACAGTCCCCGGTTCGGCCTGCCGTCGCCAGGTGACGAGGTTGTGAGCTAGTTGGGATAACCCGACGTTTCGATTTGCAGAATAGGCTGGGGCCGTCGTCTTTTTGGATGGTGGTTGCTTTTCTGACGCTGGTATGATCTGGTATCGTTGGGGGTGTATCTCACGGCTTGGCATAAGCGTGAGCTCATAAAGGTGAGCTTCCCACCTACGCTACTGAGTTTGATTAGGTTGTGGGTAGTACAGTGTGTTGTTGACAGTTGTACATGGGGAAGTGTTGATGCACGTGGGTTTGCTTGCCTCACGGTTTACAGCATACATGGGGCAGGTTTTGTGAAATGTATATATAATATATTATCTATACATTCTGGTTAGTGGGATTGGCATTGAAGAATAGTCAGCCATTACGATGTGGGTCCTGGGTGGGCCTACGGTTTTGGGCTGAATATTGATTATATGAACTAATTCTTGTTTAGTTTTGGGCCTATTAAATTAGTGGATGTCCCACGGTTCTTGCTGCAGATTTGGGCTTCTCAATTTTGGGGCATATTACATATATTTATATGATTGGTGAGCCCATAAATTCCTGTTAAGCCTCAAGGTAGCGGATCTTTTACAGTTGATTTTCTCATGTTGATTGCTCATGTGATCTTCATGTGACTCGATATGAGGGTGGTTTTGAGCCATCTCCGCCAAGAGTGATTGGGGAGTCACTGCTTTGGGGAATAGTGGTTCGATAACCAGCCGTGTTAGAGACTGGGAGATGAGCGGGAGGATAGCTACAGGTTTTCTGGTTGCTTCTTGTCTTCATGTGACCCGTCCTAATTGATCGCATTACCACGCCTAACATGGAGTGAAAGGCACACTACCGTGGGGTTTGAGGCTTATGATCTACCATGGTAGGGACTGGGGATGTGATGCTTGATCTCATGAGTTTATTGGCTGTGTTTTGGTTTGTTGCTGAGGGGGTATTGTTTTCACGTCAACTCCCTAGACCGTGACTTATGGTTTTTGATCGTGCGAGCTTCATGTGACTTTGCTGGGATCTCTCATGGAGTAGAGTTTTTCCTCCGTCACGGATTCAGTGAAGTGGCTTGGATGTCACGGCTGTGAGGAGTGGGATGCTTATTGGATTCCTTGCTTTATCTACATAGAGACTGGGAGCATGTGGGGTTGAATCTCATCTTTGTTTCGGCTTGAGGGTTGTTGTTTTGTTTGTGTGTATGTTTTGTTTATTAGCTTGTGGTGCTTTATGTATGTCTTTGCCCATATATCCATCTCAAGTTCCCATCTATTATCTCTGATGGTAGGGGTTACTTGAGGACAAATAGGATATATGGGCAGAGTTTGGGTTATTGTGTTTTCAGTTTCTTGTTTACCCCTTTTTAGGCGGTGTAGTGGTAGTTTTTGTTGGTTATATTTGTTTTTATTTATTGTTGGGCGTGCCTGGGGTATGCCCCTTGTAAACATGTAAATTTCATTGTCTTTATTTTATGACTGACTTACCCAAAAAAAAAAAAAATTGTTTCATTAGCTGAAGTTGCTTAGTTTAACTCAAATGAACCATGCTTAGCCTCTTAGAGATAGAATTTTCTGAGTAATATTACTTTAATGATATTAGTTTAGCTTAATCACCTCATTTAAGGTTTTCTAAATCACCTAAGTGTTCAATTCTCAAGTCCAAAAGATGAATTTGAATTCCCTTTGATTTTCTTCCTATTTCTCTTTCTATTCTCTAACTTTCTCTTCCAGCTCTCAAGAAGAATGTTTCTCTATAACTTTCTCCGTCCTTCTCCATCTTTATCTTTTTGTTCTGAGCAACTAATTAGCTTAGGCCACTAATTGTTTCATTTGCTCAAGTGGCCAAGTTTAACTGAAACTAACTTTGCTTAGCCTCTGAGAAAGAGAATTTTCAGAGTAATTGTTGCATAACGATATTAGTTTAACGCAAGCACCTCATTTAAGGTTTTCTAAATCACCTGAGTGTTCAATTCTCAAGTCCAAAATGGTGAATTTGAATGCCCTATGATTTTCTTCCTATTTCTCTTTATTTTCTCTAACTTTCTCTTCTCGCTCTCAAGAAGAATGTTTCTGTCTAACTTTCTCCGTCCTACCCTATTTTGTTCTAGGAACTAATTTCCTTAGGCCACCAATTGTTTCATTAGCTTAAGTTGCCTAGTTTAACTCAAATTAACCTTACTTAGCCTCTAAGAAATAGAATTTTCTAAGTAATATTAGTTTAACGATATTAGTTTTGCTTAATCATCTCATTAAAGGTTTTCTAAGTTACCTAAGTGTTCAATTCGCAAATCCAAAAAGATGAATTTTAATTCCCTTTGATTTTCTTCCTATTTCTCTTTCTATTCTCTAACTTTCTCTTCCAGCTCTCAAGAAGAATGTTTCTCTGTAACCTTCTCTGTCCTTCTCCATCCTTCTCTATTTTGGTTTTGAATTTCTATCTGTTCACCGTAGGAATAGCTGTTTGATTATCTGCTTTGGAAATTAAATCAAAGGCCTTATCGGCCACAGAAAACCAGTCCACCAATTTAGAAAACCAGCCACTGTTTCCAAACTTTTGCCCATTACCCAAGCCTAATTAGGCGGGAAAAGCACACCACGTGCAGACAAATGTACCACACAGAGGAGCTTACCCTATGCAACCAGTTATACCAGCAGACGTGCTACTTGGCTAGAGCACCTTTTCAACACGCAACATGCGCGTGGATCACCACCATCATTTTGCTCCAGATCAACGACCGGACTTGTAGCAAGCTGACGAACACAAAGCCATGGACCACTGAACCTCCTCACAGAAGCAAAATTACACCACAACGCTAACAATCTGGAACCAGAACACCAGCGCTGGAAGACCGAATAAAAATCTCCTGAGGATAGCTGAGCCTCAACACAGATTGCACACCCAGAAAATCTAGCTCATCATCATGTAGCATCGGAGAAGAAGCTGAACACAACCAGCAACTTCGACCAACGCCAAGAAAAGTCACCAGAATACAACCCCGCGACTACCGCGAAGAACACACACCGACTTCCTAGAAGACTAGTAACAACAACTTCACAACATGACCAGAACTTCCCATCTTGACCCAAGTTGGACAGAACAGACATGAATAGAATATCACTCCAGCCAATAAATGAATTTTGGCTGTAACAAATGAGGCACTGAAACAGCACCAACCAAACTCATAAAAACTCACTCTATGGAAAATAACTAGCCGAAAATATTTCACCGAACTGGTAACTCACACAGTATACATTCTCTCTCAAGGGGTGAGAAAGATAATCGGACAGTTCACCCTCATAAACTCCATAGGTAACAACGGAGGGAGAGAGAAGCTCTCAAACTAATCCCCCCGTTTTTAGCTAATTAGTACCTAGAACAAAAGAGAGATGGATTAGTTTTAGTCCTATTTCCCTTTCTTTTCTCTAAATTTCTCTTCTAGCTCTCAAGAAGAAAGTTTCTCTCTAACTCTATCTGTCCTTCTCTCTTTTGTTCTGCGAACTAATTAGCTTAGGCAACTATTAGTTTCATTAGCTTAAGTGGCCAAGTTTAACTCAAACTAATCTTGCTTAGCCTGCAAGAAAAAGAATTTTCTAAACAATTGTAGGTTAACGATATTAGGTTAGCTAAAGCAACTCATTTAATGTTTTCTATGTCACCTAAATGTTCAATTCTCATGTCCAAAGGATGAATTTGAATTCGTTTTAAATTTCAACTATTTCCCTTTCTTTTCTCTATCTTTTTCTTCTATCTCTCAAGAAAAAGTTTCCCTCTAACTCTCTCTGTCCTTCGCCATCCTTCTCTTTTTTGCTCTACGAACTAATTAGCTTAGGAAACTATTAGTTTCACTAGCATATTTGGCAAAGTTTAACCCAAACTAATCTTACTTAGCCTCAAAGAAAGAAAATTTACGGAGTAATTGTAGCTTAATGATATTAGGATAACTTATGCAACTCATTTGTTGTTTTGAAAATCACGTAAGTATTCAATTCTCAAGTCCAAATGGATGAATTTAAATTCGCTTTAATTTTCCTCCTATTTCGCTTTCTTTTCTCTAACTTTCTCTTCTACTACTAAAGAAGAAAGTTTTTTTTGGGTGAATAACTAAAGAAGAAAGTTTCCCTCTAACTCTCTCCGTCCTTCGCCATCCTTCTCTCTTTTTCTTTACGAAGTAATTATTAGCTTAGGCCACTATTAGTTTCATTAGATTATATATTATATATATTTTGTGTAGGGTAAGGAAGCTTTAATGCATATATTCTCAAGGAGATTCTGAGAGAATTTGTGAGATGTGGGCCGAGTGTTGTGAGGAACTATATGAGGTGGATTGATTTGTTATGGTGTGGGTTGAGTGATGTGAGGTCCCAAAAAATGTGTGCTCTTTTTCTACTTCTCTATGATTTTACATACAGGTTCGGTATTCATTGGTTACTATATTTTGGACAGGTTTGTTTGATTCTAGTTTGGTGGAGTGGTGGTGGCAGCAAGTTACGCCCTTCCAGGAGGATCCTAACTATTTGGAATTGTACTAGGTCGATGGCTGCTCCCAGCGTCTTGTCCAGCTACATGGGTGTGCTAATCAGTTGTTTTATTTCTTGTTTATTTTCTGTTTTTCCTGGATTTGTTTATTTAAATAGTTGGGCTAAAGCTGCTCACTCCCACGGGCTGTGTAGAAGGGTTTTTGTTTGGGCTAGTTTTATTTTGATTTTAACTGTGCTTATGGTGTGGCTCGTGGATAAGTATGATTTGAGGACTATGCTCGGCTATCTGCTGCCTGTGTTGTGCGATGCACCTCATTGTTGGGTGTGGCCATTTTTGTTGTTGATTGCCATTGTGTACAAGGCCCCTATCCTTTGTAGGACATGGTTTTTGTACACTTTATCTAGATATGTTCCATGTTTTGGGTGCAATAGCTAGTTTTGTTGTTTGGTTGTTTTTTGTGTAGTTTGCGTCGGTTGGTGCTTTCGGGCTGTGGTTTGCCCCTTGTATTCTTGTAAATCCTGTTGTCCTTTTATATATTTCTTATTCACCCAAAAAAAAAAAAAACTCAAACTAATCTTGCTTGGCATCAAACAAAGAAAATTTACTGAATAAATGTATGTTGACGATATTAGTTTTAACTTAAGCACCTCATTTAATGTTTTTTAAATCACCTATGTGTTCAATTCCCAAGTCCAAAACGATGAATTTGAATTCGTTTTAGTTTTAGTCCTATATTTCCCTTTCTCTTCACTAACTTTGTCTTCTAGCTCTCGAGAAGAAAGTTTCTCTCTAACTCTCTCTGTCCTTCTCTCTTTTGTTCTGCGAACTAGTTAGCTTAGGGAACTATTAGTTTCATTAGCTTAAGTAGCCAAGTTTAAGTCAATCTAAGAGAATTTACTAAATAATTGTAGGTTAACGATATTAGGTTAGCTTAAGCAACTCATTTAATGTTTTCTAAGTCACCTAAATGTTCAATTCTCAAGTCCAAAGGGATGAAATTTGAATTTGCTTTAAATTTCAAACTATTTTTTATTTTTTGGGTGAATAAGAAATAAAATAAAACAGAAAAATTTACAAGCTTACAAGGGGCATACCCCAGTACCTAACAACCAAACAAACACTAAACAACGACTAAAGAACCAAACTCAAAGAAAAACACAGATCAACCATAGAGCCAGCGAACCAGATGGGGCACAGACAATTACCATCAAAGAAACTCGAAGCACAATGACCATAGATTGTAGATTGTCCAAGAACCATGTCTAGCGGAGGATAGGGGGCTTGTACAATGTAATTTGCCACCAATAACTGAATATATAGCCCAGATCTGAGAGGCCACGAAGGCACTAACTTCTGTCCCAGTAGCCGCACAATGCATAGAAACAGTAGACAGCATATGGGTAATCCAAACACTAAAAAACCAACAACTGTTAACCCCCCACACACAGACTGTAGGGGTTATAGACTTTACAATGAACAAAGGTTATCAAAAACTGCTTACCCAAAAAAAAAGGTTATCAAAAACTTTACAAAAGTTATATACAAAATGAAATTAAAACTTCAAGTAATCTCACTTAGGTAACTTGGCAAGGCGCAGATTGCAGCCATCGCTGAAGAACTGATCAAGACAGTGTATCGTCTCATAGAAGGGCGCAGTTTGCAGCCACCTCCTCTCCACCAGTACATGGTTAGGTGAACCTGACCAATATACAACAAGATATAAGAACTGAAACTATTTATGAAATCATATATGATCAAAAATAGAACACTCATTATATAAGATCTCGCTACACTCGACCCACAAACAAAAATATCACTCCTCTCCATATAGTATCTCACATCACTTGACCCACACTACTCACAACTTTAAACATCATCAGTACTATTAATAGAATTGAGAGTGCTTCCATGACCTGCAAAAGAGAAAAAAGATAGCATATAAAAAACATTAGAAAACCATATTTGTTCAAGCTCACATCCCTCAACCCACAGATTTGAGAAATCTTATGCTGGCTCACATCACTCAACCCACAAAGAATCTTGCCCGAACTTGCCAATAGATATTTCATCATCAAAATATGACTAGCTTCAGAACCTGCAAAAGAGCAACCATTTAGGAAACTCACAATTTATGCTCCCATCACTCAACCCTCATTATAGGTGCACTCACATCCCTTACGCTCCTCCCAGTAGTAGAATTCTAGGGCAGTTTCATAATTGTTGATGGAAGATTCCATTGTGACAAGTACCAACTATCACCTGCAGATTTCATCACATTATTCATTGAAATGATCCTACCTCTCACTATTTTGATAATATTTTTAATGACAACCTCAGCTGGGACACTGGCCTTGCTAAAGATTCTACCATTTCTCTCTATCCAGATGTGATACACATTACAAAGAAACGACAGTTTCATAATAGCAGACTTCAAAGACCTACCTTTGGTAGATTTAACAACAAGATCAACATTCTCTAACCAGGATAGGTTAGGCCAACTAACATTACACTTGGTCTGAATAGCAACCCAAATCTTAGAGGAATAAGCACACCTAAAAAATATATGAGAGTGCCTTTCCTTAGGAACATTACAAAGGGGGCAGCTAGGATGAGAAACAAGAACAAAAACCTGCAATCTATCCCTAGTATTTAGCCTCTCATGTATGGCCAACCAAACTACAAAGCTAACCCTAGGGATGAATGGAGGCCCCCAAAGCAGTTTACTCCAGGGGACTTTCAGACCCTTATCCCTCCAACAGTCCCAAGAAGACTGAATAGAGAAAAGACCATCACCAGTAAGACTCCAAAAAGTACTATCTAGAGAGCCCTCAATGGGTTTAAAAGTGGAAGGAGTAGATGAAATCCACTCCTTGATCTCCCAGGAATTAGGGAAAGGCCACTTCCAAGAACCATAAGAAATGATGGAGCTAACTTTGGAATTGTGTGAAAAACTAGTATCATACAAAATCCTTTTCCCAAACCTGTCCCACAAGGAACCAAGAGGATGCCAATTGTCAAACCATAGAAACCCTTTCTCCCCATTGCCAATCTTAAACTTAATGAGAGGGAAGATAATGTTCCTAAGCGACAAAATTTTCCTCCAAACCCAAGATGGGTCACTAGGAATTTTAACATACTAGAAGCTCTTACCTTTGAGTAAGTAAGATACCCATTGGCACCACATAGAGCCCTCCCCACCAGAAAAAAGGAACCAAACATGTTTGGCTATAGCAGCCTTGTTCCACACACCCATATCCTTGAACCCTAAACCCCCCTCATTCTTGGGTATACATATAGTGTTCCAGACAATCTTAGCACTATTCTTCTTAAACTCATTACCAGACCAAAGGAAAGATCTTAGCATACTCAACTTACCCAAAAAAAAAATCTTAGCATACTCTCAATTTCAAACTATTTCCCTTTCTTTTCTCTAACTTTCTCTTCAACCTCTCAAGAAAAAAGTTTCCCTCCAACTCTCTCCGTCCTTAGCCATCCTTCTCTCTTTTGCTCTACGAACTAATTAGTTTAGGTAACTATTAGTTTTTTTTTTGGGTGAATAAGACAAAAATAAAACAAGAAAATTTACAGAATTACAAGGGGCAAACCCCAGGACCTAACACACCTATACAAGGAGAACAAACAAAACAAACCAAACCCAAACACACAAAACGAAGGCAAACACAAACACCAAAAAAAAAACTAAGGCCCAGCACCCTGTTCATCCACCATATGTACCTGCAATAGGGAAGCTGAACAGGACGCGAAACAGAAGCAGCAGCCTAGAAATGAGAGAAACAACCCAATCCCTTAATCCCTTAATCCAGGGGGTACGGCCTAGACAAAACATAGCCCCAGCAGGCATAAGCCTGGACTGTATACCCGCAGAAATGAGTATAGCGACTAAACCCAAAAAACAGTAATAGTTTTCCCTACACAACCCGTAGGGATAGGAATGAAAATCAAACCTCAAACAGTTAAAACTGTGAAATTCAAGAAAACTAGATTATTACAATGTAGAAAATAAAAACAAAGGATTTCCACAATGACAATTTTCCACTTTGACCGGCGCAACATGCAGCCTGATCCTATAACCATCGGAACTTTATTCGCAGCAGACCCATACAGAAGCAATGCCTCACCATCCAGAGATAGACTTCCACCACTACAGACAATCCACTCATCACAGCAGATCTGTCTATTACACATAGTGAAAGATCTGTCACCAGAAAACAAACACAATTGTTACCCATGTTTACAAAGGTCAAAACACAGTATAACATGCAAAACAAACACACAATATATGGTCTCACATCACTAGGCCCACAATTTCGGAACTCACAACACTCAGTAACAGCTTCCTTAGCCTGCAAGAAGTATACTATATATATATATACATTAGCTCAGTTATAAAATCATATGCACACTCAATCCTCACAAGGTAGATTTAAAGATGGTCTCACAACACTCAACCCACAATTTAGGCTCTCAATTTTGCTCCCTTTACCACTGCACAATAGAAACTAGTTAGATAAACACACATGTGTGCTCACAACCACTCAACCCTCTTATGGTGATCTCACCACACTCAGCAGCCCTCCCATTTCAGTAGCATGGGGCTTCAAAATTGTGTTGGGCAGATTCCACTGATTCAACAACCATTGATCCCCTGTAGATCTAGACAGATTGGTAATAGAGAGAATTCTACCTCTAATCATATGAATGATTGAGTTAATAATCACCTCTTCAGGTTTGAGTTCCTTATGAAAAATTCTATTATTTCTTTCAAGCCAGATATGATAAACAGAGCAAAGCATTATGAGTTTAAGAATTATGGATTTCAAAGATTTACCCTTAGTTTCTCTGACAGCAAATGTTAGAATATGAGGCCATTGGAGATTTGGCCAATTGACGTTACATTTAGCTTTAAGAGTCTCCCAAATCCTAGCAGTGAATATACAGTCAAAAAATAAATGGGAGTGACTCTCAGTAGAGTAATGACAGAAAGGGCATTGAGGACTGGCAAACAAACCAAACAACTGCAAACGGTCCCCAGTATTTAATCTCTCTTGGTACCACTCCTCTCAATTTTAAGGATGGTTGAAGGCAACCTCCATTCTTGCAAGAACCATATATCAGTTGGAGACTTCTTAATGTTGCTGAGAGCAAGGGCTCTATATCTGACCATACAAATAATATTTTTCAAAATAATCTCTTCGGGGTTCCTTTCATTACTAAAAATTCTGTTATTCCTTTCCAGCCAAACCTGGTACACAGTGCAACTGAAGGCAAGCCTTTTGATAATAGTGGCAAGGGATTTACCCCTACAATCATTAGCTACCACCTCCACAAGGCCCAACCAATTGGTGCTATACCAGTTGGAATTACATTTGGAAAGCACAACAGCCCAAACAGTAGATGAGAAAGTACACTTGAAGAACAAATGATCATGATCCTCCCTAATAACCCCCACATAGAGGGCAAGTAGGGTTGGGGTTTTTTTTTTGGGTGAGTAAGTAATAAAATTAAAGACAATAAAATTTACAAGTTTACAAGGGGCATACCCCAGGCACGCCCAACAAACAATAAATAAAAATTACAAACCAACATAACCCAAACCCGTAGAAGCGGGAGAACAATCAGAAAAAAAACAACAAAACCCACAGTTGCCCATATATCCTGTTTGTCCCCCAAGTAACCCCTACCAGCAGAATAGTAGATAGAAACTTGGGGTGGATATATGGGCAAAGATACAAATAGACACCATATAACGTATAAACACAACAAACATACACACAAAAGCAACAACCAAACAAGCCCAATAACCAGATAACCTCTCCCACAAGCCCCCAGTCTCTGCCACAGATAAAACACATGGAACCCAATAAGCATCCCACTCCTCACTGCCGTGACATCCTAGCCACTTGACCAAAGCAATGCTGGAGGAAAAATCTATCCCATGAGAGATCTAGACAGAGTCACATGAAGTAAGCAAAATCGGTCACCATAATCAAAGGTCTTGGGAGTTGTAGCGTAAAACGATAGCCCCCCCAGCAGCAAACCAATACATAGCCAAAATATCATGAGAGTAATCATCACATCCCCCAGTCCCAACCTTGGTAGATCACAAGCCTCAAACCCCACAGCAGTGTGCCCTTCACTCCATGGCAAGCGTGGCAAATGATCAATTAGGATGGTCACATGAAGACAAGAAGCCACCAAAAAAATTGATAGCTAACCTCCCGCTCATCTCCCAGTCTCTAACTCGGCTAGTCATCGAACCACTATTCCCCATAGCAGTGACCCCTCAATCACTCTTGGCGGAGATGGCTCAAAACTAACCTCATATCGAGTCACGTGAGGATCACACGATCAATCAACATGAGAAATCCGACTATAAAAGATCCGCTGCAACGTGGCTAAAAAAAAGGATCACACGATCAATCATCATAAAGTAATCAACTATAAATGACCCGCTGCAAAGAGACTAAACAAAAGAATTTTTCAAAATAAACCCAAGTGGGCCCTAGTAACCCACGCCATGCACTCCAAATTTCGGCTCCTTGCTCCACAAAAACAGCCCAAAATGCTTTGACAACACAAAATGATCACAGTAGGCCCATATAAAAATGGAGCCCAATTATATGTATAATAACCATGAGAACATAGTGTAACAAATTGCTGTGGGCCCATCCACCCCACTTGACAGCTCAAAACACGATTCCCTCAAAATTGTGGCGGGCCCCATCACTTAAAACCTTTATCACAAATATTAGACTTTCCCCCCAAAACAATCCACATGATGATGGTCCTGTAGCAATACAGAAAACACATCAACTTTACATCAGCTCACTCTACCCAACGTTGGTGAAGCACCCAAGGCCTGGAACACGCGCTCTTGCTGCGTGTAGACACCGTCCTCACCAACATTGCACTGTAGAAGATTAAGATCAAGCTATTATAACGACGCTAGAAAACCAGCGCCGGAAACTAACAAATTGCCGGCGACTGCAATCAACCACCTGCAACTTGACGACACAGTACACACGGCCAAAAGACTAAGCCACGTGTACCAAAACCACACCACTCGCTGACTAACATGGAAAACCTGCAGACAAACGGAATCCCATTGCCGAACAGTTCCATGCCGGAGCAACAAATTTCAGTCTAGCTGCTACAAGACAGCACAAACATCACCAACCCAGATCCCGATCATGTACTGGCAAACCGTTACCGGAGAGCCAGACCCGCGCTAGATAAACCAGACCAGCAACCTTTGAGAGATCACCACCGACCAGCTCACGGACTGGGTGAAACCACACCGGTAGCCAGAAACACCAGCTGACGCCGGAACTCCACCAATCACAGCGCCAGTAACCCACGCTATTAAACCAACTAGACCCAGCCTCGCCAGGTCGATGCCAACCAGATAAACCCACCTGCGAGCAGAGAAACCCGGCTATACAACCACCATAAAACACAGCAGATCGGCGACCACGACAGCCCCACCGCTAACATCAATCATCTTCACCTCTAGTTTGACATCCGGTCGCCGGCCATGAAAGGCCAGAAAACCATAGCACAACCAGCTCCTAGCCTGAGCACCTAGTCATGGAGACCATTGGCATAGCAAAACCACCGAACTGAACCAGCAAAGCAGCACATCCGATGGAACTAAAACCAACAACCTCCATAAACCATGGACTGCCCTTGCTAAACAACCAGACAAGCCCACCTCTGAACACTTTCTCCCGTATTTAACCTACCAAAGGTGGCAAGCATGTCTCCAGTATTTAACCTACCCAGGATAGCCAACCAGACAATAAACCCCACCCTAGGTATATAGTAGGGACTCCACACAAGATTGGCCCAACTGACCTTAGGCCATTTCATTCTCCAAGAAAAAATTCTATACCATCATTATGGAGGAGCCAAAAAAAATTACTTACCCAAAAAAATTCTTCAAGAATTCCAGACAGATCCAATACTGAAATTACCATCATTATGGAGGAGCCAAATAGGTTTATCATGACAACCAGTAGCAAACACAATCTCAGAAGGACCCTAACCTCCCAAGAAGAGGCATTTGGCCAGGTCCAGCCATTAACCCCCAGCACAGAGGCCACTTTAGATTGAGCATTTAAAGCAGTATCATACATCAATCTATTGCCATAGTTAGACAACAAGGAACCAAAAGGGTGCCAGTTATCATACCAAAGAAAGATATCTTCACCATTGCCAATTTTGTACCTAATGAAAGGATACAAAGCTTCGCTTAAAGACAAAAGCTTCCTCCACACATAGGAGGGGTTACTAGGCACAGTGATAGCCCATAAACTTTTACCTTTCAACAAATAAGAGTTAACCCATTGACACCACATCGATTGTTCCCCACCAGCCACCATGAACCAATTATGCTTGGACACAGCAACTTTATTCCAAATCTCCAAGGACTTAAAACCTAAACCCCCTTCATTTTTGAGAGCACATATTCTATCCCAAGCAACCTTAGCCCCAAATTTTTTAAGCTCCAGGCCAGACCAAAGAAAGGATCGACACAAAGTTTCCACCTTCTTAATAACTTTTTTGGGGAGGATTTTTTTTTTTTTTTTTGGGTAAGTAAGTCATAAAATAAAGACAATGAAATTTACACGTTTACAAGGGGCATACCCCAGGCACGCCCAACAACAAATAAAAACAAATATAACCAACATAAACTACCACTGCAACCCCTAAAAATAGGGGAGATAAGCAAGAACAACAGAAATACAGAAAAAACCCCAACTCTGCCCATATATCCTCTTTGTCCTCAAGTAACCCCTACCATCAGAGATAATAGATGGGAACTTGAGGTGGATATATGGGTAGAGATACACACAAAATAACACCACTAATCTAATAAACAAAACAAACACAAACCAAACCACAACCCTCAAGCCGAGTCAAAGATAATAATCAACCCCACAAGCCCCCAGTCTCTACTGCAGATGAAACATGGAATCCAATAAGCAACCCACTCCTCACAGCCGTGACATCCAAGCCACTTAACCCAAGCCATGACAGAGGATAAGATCTACCCCATGAGAAATCCCAGCAGAGTCACATGAAGCTAGCACGATCAAAAAACCATAAGCCACGGATCAAGGAGTTGAAGTGAAAAGACAGTAGCCCCTCAGCAACAAACCAATACACAGCCAACAACATCATGAGATCAATCATCACATCCCCCAGTCCCATCCTTGGTAGATCACAAGCCTCAAACCCCACGGCAGTGGGCCCTACACTCCATGTCAGGCGTGGCAATACGATCAATTAGGACGGGTCACATGAAAACAAGAAGCAACCAGAAAACCGGTAGCTATCCTCCCGCTCATTTCCCAGTCTCGAACTCGGGTGGTTATCAAACCACTGTTCCCCATAGCAGTGACTCCCCAATCACTCTTGGCGGAGATGGCTCAAAACCACCCTCATATCGAGTCACATGAGGATCACACAATCAATCATCATAAAATCATTAACTATATATGATTCGCTACCAAGAGTCTAAACAAAGAATAACCAAAATGAACCCAATAATAGAGCCCATCTGCCCCAATATAATAGCCCAAAAACGGACTGCCCAAAGTGAGAAATTTAATTAGCCGTGGACCTTCAGATTTCTCTTGGCCCAAAATTTGCCCACTGCCACATTCCACTCCACGCCCCAAACACGGCAATAAATTAACAAGTGGGCCCCAGCTGCCCAGGCCAAGAAGCACCCACAAACCGTAGCCAACAACAAATTAAAACCAGAGACCAAAAGTCCAGCGTGGGCCCACCCACAAAAAACACATGAGCCCCACAGAAATATAAAATTACGGCCTAATAACCATAATTAACTCGTGGGCCAAAATAAACAAAACCCACTGGAAACAATTAAACTTGCATGAAAACACGTGGGCCCCAGTTTGCAAACCCACCAAGCAGCCTTTAACAAATACACATGTCCCAAATCTAGCAATATATATTTATATAAAATATAAATATAAAAGTAGAATCTGGGTAGCCACGTACTAACAAAATTATACCTCAACTTGTTGCCTCAAAAGCTTCATTTTCCAGCTAACACCCACTTAAAATAGTTCAAAAAAAAAACCATCATCACCCCACGTGAGAGAAGATAAACTTTGCAGCTGTAACTCTGCCCAACGTGGGTGAACCTCCAATGCTCATTTCACGCGCCTAAGACAGCGTGTAGATAGCAGCATCATCTTTGAACACCATTGACGGAGGCCAAACCCAGTCAACACACCTCCGACGCAACACATAACTCACAACGTCGACTGAAAAGCCCAACGAGACACCAGAAACTTGACGCCGTAGGCGACCGGCGAAAACCAGCGCCAGATTTGAAACACCCTCACGTCGGAGTAGAGATAAAACTCACTCCAGAAAATCCAAATCACACCGCCGGTGAAAGAACTATACTGCCAGATTAGCGAGCTAGCTTCCCACACCAGCGACGACCCACAGAAGCGGCACAAACCACCGTCGAAACAAAGTTTGCCATTGCCGAGCCACAACAAATGGACTCCGGCAGCAACACCACGAACAGAGTTTGAATCCCTCAGACTAAACAGCCAAGTACGTCGTCCACACCACACCCTCGTAGCAACAAACGGCGCCGGAGCAATCGAATCAGCCATGACCCAAAAAGCTACGGCGTCTGAAACCAGCCCAACGCCGAGCCACCAAGCCAACGACGGAACAGACAAACCCGACTATATCCACACGCTTAAAATGGAGTTCTTCTAACCCACCGGAAGCAGCACATCTACAAAATAAACAAACATTCTTCTCCTCTGTAGAAAAATACAACCAGCCGGACAAAACTCTGTCCTACACCGGAACAAGCTTCAAATCCCCCTAAATCTGGACAAAATAGCCCATAATTAGTAACAACGCACAGCACCATCCAAACCAGACCAAGAATCTGATAAGGAACCCTCAAGACTCCATGGGTAACAACGGAGGGAGCTTTCTCTCTCTAAAACCTAGAGAGAGAAGCTCTCAACCTAATTCCCTACGTATTTTTTGCCCACTTAAGGTTTTTTTTTTTTTTGGGGAGGATGAAAAAGGATGACTAGTAGACTTGCATAGAGAAAAGAATAGTGCTAATCAATTAATACCTCACAGGTAATTTCCCATCCTGAAATTGTCTAATCCACAAAATATTATCAATAAGAGAAGGATCACATCCAAAGAAGAACACATGACTCTTATTAGGGTTAGGAGCTAAACTAGAGAGAGCCTGAAACTCCAAAAGGCCACTCTTAATGAGTTGGACAAAAGGGGGGGTGCCCTTTACAAAAGACCATAAGGTTATCAGCAAAGCAGAGATTGATAATTTTATTTTCCCTACATCTCTAGTGAAATTTAAAATGAGGGTCTCTGGATTTATCATCAAGGATTCTAGCAAGCACCTCCATAACAATGACAAAGAGATAGGGAGACATAGGATCACCTTGTCTCAGCCCCTTAGACCCTTGAAAGTACCCATGGAGCATTTATGCAAACTGAGAAACTAGTAAAAGTGACACAAGCTTTAATCCAATGAATCATCCTAGTGGGAAAGGACAGCCTTAAGTACATCAAAAAGGAAATCCCACCGAACATTATCATAAGCTTTCATAAGGTCCACTTTCATAGCACACTTAGGGGAGGGGGACTTTTTATGGTACCCCTTCATTAACTCCTGAGATAGAAAAATATTGTCAGCAATTCTCCACCCATGGACAAAAGCGGACTGAACAGGGTCAATGATATCAGGGAGAACAACCTTAATCCTTTTTTTTTTTTTTTTGGTGAATAAGTCATAAAATCAAACAAGAAGAAAAAATACATGATTACAAGGGGCATGCCCCAGGACCTAGCCAACTATACAAAACAAACACCTAAAACAACCAAATAAAAAAAACAAAAGCAAAACAAAATTAAAAAACAAGATAGGGGAAATGACGACAAAAAACACCTGTTCAGCAACCATATACAACAAATAGGGAAGATGAACAGGGAAGGATCTGCTAACAAATGGCAAATAGACAACAAGCCCAAAAAACCCAAAACCGAAAAAGGGATCCCCCAACACTACCGAATAGTTATCCTCAAGATTGTAAAGTTTAATGAGGGTACCCTCCCTGTCAAATTACCATGGTGTACCCCTTATTACGACTAAGTTAAGAGCCTTTGATTGTCAAAGCCTCATTGATAGGATTACTAATAGGATTAAAAGCTGGACCAACAAGGTTCTGTCTTATGCTGGGAGAGCTCAGCTTATTAATTCTATTATGTTTTCCATGCAAGTCTACTGGTCCTCTCTCTTTATCCTCCCCAAAAAGGTGGTAAAAGAGATTGAGAAGATCTTTAGAGCTTTCTTTTGGTCTGGAACTGATCTTAAAATCCATAGTGCCAAAGTTGCCTGGGATAAGGTCTGCAGCCCTAAAAATGAGGGTGGCCTTGGCTTTAAGTCCGTTGATATATGGAATAGAGCTGCTATTGCTAAACATATATAGTTTCTCTTTTCGGGAGGCGAGGAATCTATGTGGTGCCAATGGGTTAAGTCCTACTTACTTAAAGATAGGAGCTTTTGGAAGGTCAAAGTCCCGAATGACCCTTCGTGGGTCTGGAAGAAAATTTTATCTCTCAGGGATAATGTTTCTCCTCTCATTGTGCATAAGATTGGTAGTGGTGATTCTACTTTCCTGTGG
Organism: Camellia japonica; assembly: GCA_030407325.1. Lineage (NCBI taxonomy): Eukaryota > Viridiplantae > Streptophyta > Magnoliopsida > Ericales > Theaceae > Camellia > Camellia japonica. The sequence goes on along the minus strand of JAPPVO010005690.1, from coordinate 19,853 downwards.
CATGACAATTGGCATCCCCTTGGGCCTCTTTGGCATAGATATGGTGACAGAATCATGTATGATTCTTGTCTCAATAGTGAGGCTAAAGTCAGTCAGATTGTGGATGGGGATTCTTGGAAGTGGCCTACTCCCAACTCTTGGGAGATTAGGGAACTAATCTCAACTACCCCAGCAGCTGTACTCCTAACTCCTCAAGAAGTGACCAACCCTTTTGGCATTTAAACTCTGATGGTGTCTTCTCTATTAAATCTGCTGGGATTACTGGAGAAGGAAATTTGATAAGGTGGCCTGGCATAATCTTCTTTGGGGGGCCCATATGATTCCTAGGGTTAGTGTTATTGTTTGGATGGCTATCCAAGAGAGATTAAATACTGGGGACCGTTTGCAGTTGTTTGGTCTATCTGCCAGCTCTCAATACCCTTTTTGTCATTACTCTAATGAGAGTCACTCCCATTTATTTTTTAACTGTATATTCACTGCTAGGATTTGGGAGACTCTTAAAGCTAAATGTAATGTCAATTGGCCAAATCTCCAATGGCCTCCTATTCTAACATTTGCTGTCAGAGAAACAAAGGGCAAATCTTTGAAATCCATAATTCTTAAGCTCACAATACTATGCTCTGTTTACCATATCTGGCTTGAAAGGAATAATAGAATTTTTCATAAAGAACTCAAACCTGAAGAGGTGATTATTAACTCAATCATTCATATGATTAGAGGTAGAATTCTCTCTATTACAAATCTGTCCAGATCTACAGGGGATCAATGGTATTTGAATCAGTGGAATCTGCCCAACATAATCTTGAAGCCCCATGCTACTGAAGTGGGAGGGCTGCTGAGTGTGGTGAGATCACCATAAGAGGGTTGAGTAAATGTGAGCACACATGTGTGTTTATCTAACTAGTTTCTATTGTGCAGTGGTAAAGGGAGCTAAATTGAGTGCCTAAAATTGTGGGTTGAGTGTTGTGAGACCATCTTTAAATTTATCTTGTGAGGAATGAGTGTGCATCTGTTTTTACATATGGTTCTTGAGCTAATGTATATATATAGTATATTTCTTGCAGGCTAAGGATGTTGTTACTGAGTGTTGTGAGTTCCGAAACTGTGGGTCTAGTGATGTGAGACCATATATTGTGTGTTTGTTTTGCATGTTACACTGTGTTTTAAACCTTGTAAACATGGGTAACAATTGTGTTTATTTTCTGGTGACAGATCTTTCTACTATGTGCACTAGACAGATCTGCTGTGATGTGTGGATTGTTTACAGTGGTGGAAGTCTATCCCTGGATGGTGAGGCCTTGCTTCTGTATTGGTCTGCTGCGATTAGAGTCTCGATGGTAAAAGGATCAGGCTGCATGTTGCGCCGGTCAAAGTGGAAAATTGTCATTGTAGAAATCCTTTGTCTTTATTTTCTACATTGTAATAGTCTGTTTTTCTTGAGTTTCACAGTTTTAAATGATTGTGTTTTGGTTTTAATTCCTATCCCTACGGGTTGTGTAGGGAACACTATTATTGTTCTTTGGGTTTACTTGTTTTGCTCTTACTTCTGCGGTTATAAGTTCCAGGCTTTAGCCTGCTGGGGCTTACGTTTGTCTAGGCTGTACCCCCCTGATTAACGGGATCGGGTTGTTTTTTTTTTCTATTTATTCTAGGCTGCTGCGCCTGTTTAATGTCATGTTCAACTTCCCTATTGCTAGTACATATGATGAATAGGGTTTTGGGCCTTAGTTTTATCTGTCGTTTTGTGTTCGCCTTCGTTTTGTGTGTTTGGGTTTTGGTCTGTTTTGTTTGTTTTCCTGTATAGATGTGGTAGGTCCTGGGGTTTGCCCCTTGTAATCCTATAAATTTTCTTGTTTTATTTATGTCTTATTCACCCAAAAAAAAAAAAAAACTACCAAATAGGAACTATTAACAAAATGGCAAAAGCCCAACAGTCCATCAGAATATTTAAAAGTCCCCCACACAGCCCGTAGGGATAGGCAGATAAGGAAATACCTTAATCCTATTAGCAATGATTTTAGCAATGCACTTGTAGATGGTATTACAACAGGATACGGGCCTGTAATCACCAGCTCACTGCAAACACAAACTCTGAAGAGCCATGATAGACAACGCCTAGAACTCTGCCGGAAGATCTGGGATATCCATGGTCTCCGACGACAACATACAGCATAAAAACAATGGTGATGAACCCAACATCATCCTCTAGAGAGTAGCTACGGCATCATCCTCCATGTTAGACACCATCATCCTCCATGGGTAACAACGGAGGGAGCTTTCTCTCTCTAGAGAGAGAGAGAGAAGCTCCCCTGTGTTTTTTTTAGTGATTTGAGTTGTTTAAATTATAAAATCAATAGAATAGATTATCTATGGAAAAAATTAAGATGATCAAAACATTGTAATGTCTTGATTGGATCATATTTCCTTTTAAAAAATGAATGATAAATATGATTTCAAAAATTAATTATTTTTTCCCCATAAAAGTGGAATAGGATTCAAGACTTTTAGAACTTATAAAGAGTGAGTGTGAGTTCAACTCCCCTTAGATATTAATCTAACAACTAATCACTAACATTCGCTTAAAAAAAAAAAAAGAGTTAAAAAGTGACAAAAAACCCTCTAGTCAAAAATTGAACCGGGGATGAGCTTGGCTATCATGTCACATAGCATTGTTCTGTTTCGACAAAAGAAAAACTTCAAAACATTAGCCATTACTTATATCTCAACTACTAACAATGGTGGATCAACATTGCTTCCGTGCAAAATTTTCACTTTGTTATTAAGTGGGAGATGATAGTTGTACATAATTCAAAATATATATATATACACATAAAGTATATTTATAAGATTGACTTTGGTTGTTAAGTGAATAATGCTTAAAATAAAACTCAAAGCTACACAAAAGCACATTTTAATTTTGTACATGTAATATTATTGAGCATAATAGATAATATCACATCATATTCTAAAACTACGTGCTACTTAAATATTGGTCGGTACATGGCGTACCGACTGGTTTGTATAAAAAAAAACAGAGCACCGCGACGAATATAAACTGATATACCATTGAGATTGAAAATTGCCGATGAACCGGCCGAGTCCAATACATAACGAGATGACTCTGTTACACAGTCCGATACTTTCCCATACTTGTTAGTTTAGGCTAGTACGACGAAAGAAAATCCATTTCAAAGCTTATTTGTGCTGTGATTCTGTGAAAGTTCTTCGGTAAAGGTTGGGTAAGAATGTCACTTCACTTCAACCTTGGCTTCAAGTTTCTTCAAAGAAGGTTGGTTGTAATGACGAAGGCAGGTGAGGACTAGGGGAGGCATTTACCCCTCCTCGATTTTTGAAAAATTACACTTTTGCCTCTAGTAAAAAAAAAGTTTCAATTTAATCCATTCAAATGTGATATTAAATTTTAAATTACTATTTTCTTTACATTTTCTCTCAAAAACTGTTTAATATGTTACTATGGCCTTGTTTGGCAAGAGGCCTTTTGGCTTTTGTTTGCTAAAATTCACACAAAGACAAAATAGACTAAAATAACTAATAAGACAAAATATCACATTAAATTGTTTTTTACTTTCCTTTTTTTTTTTTGATATTCCCCAGAAAGACTTTCTTTGTTTTTTTATTTTATTTTATTTTATTTTAATTATAGGAAATATATGTTACTTTTGGGCTTTTAATTTGAACTATGTTAAGCAAATAACAATTTAGTGGGTTAGTGATTCATATTTTGTTAAAAGACTTGTGGATTTAGTTTTGTTAAAGCTTGGTGAAAAAAGGCCCAAACCGACATACTCCAAATCAAACCGGCCCAATCTTTTCTCATTAAGTCAATCCAGTTTCTAGTTTATTTCTTCTCAATCTTATTATCACCAACTTGAAGAATTCTAGACCATCATCATTCAAATGAACAACTTTTGTTTACAAGGAAGAACCACAACGAAAATGTAGTTACTCAAGTATTTGAAAAATGCAAGAGCACGACACTCGGGAAGCATGCGCAAAATATATAATTTTATATAGCATACATTTAAATATTATAAAAAAATTATGTCAAATATTAATTTTTATAAAATTCATAAATTTTGGATATGTTACTCCAGAGAAAAAAAAAACTTTAAAAAAGGTCATTGTGTGTTCAAAGCGTGTTCCCAATGTGTCTATTGTGTGTCCCCATTGTGTCACTTCCTCCGATGTGTCCGGAGCATGTCTAACACGTGTTTACAACATATTCAGTATGTGTCCGTGTCCGACATGTGTTAGACACCCATACATGACCTCTAGAGAGGCTTCCTTGCTTCATAGGTTCAAGGCAATAATGCATCAAAATCCTATACCCATGTAAGAGAAGAAAATTTCAGTTTATTCATTCAATCCTAGCTAGGCTTATCATTCAAGTCCTACAACCAAGTTTTTTTTTTTTTTTAACAAACTGCAACCAAGTTCAATACAATTAAAATTGATAACAGACCTTTTCGGATGATAAAGCACAACGACCTCGCAAAGAACTTCACTTTCCTCAAAATAAACATGATATCACAACAAAGCACGATGAACTTAGAAACTTCTTTACTCAGTTATATTATTTAAAAAAAAAACATGTATATTGTACGGCACTGTTAAGTCATTTTAGCTAAATATAACCTCCAAGTCATAATAAAACTCCAATTATTTCATAGACACCTTATAGCCACATAGATTTGCTGTATACCGTCCTTTATTTATATGACTATGTATTTAGACCACCTCTACGACACTTTTCACTCTGTAGACAATGAGAGTAACCTTGACAAGTAGAATTTATGATGATGGTGCATTTGGTGAGCTTCGATCCAATTCTTCAACAGATTCCTTTGGAAATCATCCTGATACCAACTAAGTGCTTGATAAAGAGGGCTAGGTTAAGCATGTCTGTCAACGGATTACAAGGTGACATGTCCTTCTTTTTTTTTTTTTTATGGACTAACCTAAACGCGACTTGGGTGACGTCCCACTTCTCCTATCTCCATTCTACCCTTATTTGGCACAAACACAGGGATATAAATACACATAATACAAGTATATAATAAACAAATTATTACATGTATAGTCTCATGATTTACTGTTGAGGTGGAGGTGGCCTGTTGGCCGCCGCCAAATTAACGATCTCCTCCTGGAGACGCCTTTCAATATTTGTTATGGCCTGATCAAGGGCCTGAATAGGTTGCTGTAAAGTTTGCCAAACGTTATGATACTGATGAAAATCTAATCATGCTTCTCGTCTCTGTTTACACCAAATTAATGCATCAGATAATTCAGCAATTAATTCTGTAGACATACATAATTAAATGAAGAAATACTTACAATTACAATCTTCAAAACAACTCTTAATTTACAATCTTCAACTCAATTCTTTCATCTGAGGTAGAGACTGGGAGCAAGCGGGGGCTGTTATCATTTTTCGATTGGTCTTGTTGGGTGTTTAGTTAGTTACATTTGTATTGTGTGTTTTCTGTTATGTTTTATGTATCTGTGGTGTTTCTTGTTTATTTGCCCATATATCCACCCCAAGTTTCCTTTTATTATCTCTGATGATAGGGGTTACTTGGGGACAAAAAGGATATATGGGCAAAGTGGGGTACTGTTTTCTGTTGTTCTTTAGCTTCTGCGAGTGTGGTTTTATGTTGTAGGCTGGCCAGTGGTAGTTTGTGGTGTTTTGTTCGTCTATTATTTGTTGTTGGGTGTACCTGGGGTATGCCCCTTGTAAACTTGTACATTTTACTGTCTTTATTTTATGACTTACTTACCCAAAAAAAAAAAAAAAAAAATCGCCTAAGCGTTCCATTCTCCTGTCAAAAATCATTAATTTGAATTTCTTTAATTATCATCCTATTTCCCTTTCTTTTCTCTAGCCTTCTCTTCTAACTCTCAAGAAGAAAGTTTCTCTCTAACTCTCTCCGTCCATCTCTCTTTTGTTCTAGGGACTAATTTGGTTAGGCAACTAATAGTTTCATTAGCTTAACTGGCCAAGTTTAACTCAAACTTATCTTGGTTAGCCTCCAAAAAAGAGAATTTACTTAACGAAATTAGTTTAACTTAAGAAACTCATTTAATGTTTTCTCAATCAACAACGTGTTCAATTCGCACGTCCAAAAGGATAAATTTTAATTCGCTTTAATTTTCTTCCTATTTCCTTTTATTTTCTCTAACTTTCTCTTCTAATTCTCAAGAAGAAAGTTTCTCTCTAACTCTCTCCGTCCTTCTCCAACCTTCTCTCTTTTGTTCTAGGAAATGATTTCCTCATGATTTTGTTGGCTGTGTTTTGGTTTGTTGCTGAGGGGCTATTGTAGTTTCACTTCAACTCCCTAGACCGTGGCTTATGGTTTTTTGACCGTGCTAGCTTCATGTGACTTTGCTGGGACTTCTCATGGGGTAGATTTTATCCTCCGACATGGCTTTGGTTAAGTGGCTTGGATGTCACGGCTGTGAGGAGTGGGATGCTTATTGGATTCCATGTTTTATCTGCAGTCGAGACTGGGGGCATGTGGGGTTGACTATCATCTTTGACTCGGCTTGTGGGTTGTTGTTTTGTCAGTGTGTCTGTTATGTTTTTTAGCTTTGTGGTGTTATTTGTGTGTATCTTTGCCCATATATCCACCTCTAGTTTCTATCTATTATCTCTGATGGTAGGGGTTACTTGAGGACAAAAAGGATACATGGGCAGAGGGGTTTTTTGTGTTTTCTGTTGTTTGTTTGTCCCCCCTTTTTAAAGGGGTGCAGTGGTTGTTTATGTTGGTTATACTTGTTTTTATTTGCTGTTGGGCGTGCCTGGGTACGCCCCTTGTAAACTCGTATATTTCATTTTTTATGACTTACTTACCCAAAAAAAGAAATTTCCTTAGGCAACCAGTTTCATTAGCTTAAGTGGTCAAGTTTAACTAAAACAAATCTTGCTTGGCCTCCCAGAAAGAGAATCTGCTGAGTTATTGTAGCTTAACGATATTGGTTTAACTTCACCACCTCATTAAGGTTTTGTAAATCACCTAAGTGTTCAATTCTCAAGTCCAAACGGATGATTTGAATTCGCTTTTTTTTAATCCTATTTTTTTCTTCTTTTTTTTTTTGGGTAAGTAAGTCATAAAGAAAAACAATGAAATTTTACAAGTTCACGAGGGGCCTACCCCCAGCACGCCGAACAACAAATATAAAAACGAACAAAACAAACTCCTATTTCTTTTTCTTTTATCTAACTTTCACTTCCAGCTCTCAAGAAGAATGTTTCTATTTAACTCTCTGGTCCTTCTCCTCCATACTCTCTTTTGTTCTTGAACTAATTAGGTTAGGCAACTAATAGCTTCATTAGCTTAAGTGGCCAAGCCTAACACAAACTAATTTTTCTAGGCCTCCATGAAAGAGAGTTTACGAGTAATTGTAGCTTAACGATATTAGGATTGCTTAAGCAGCTCATTTAATGTTTTGTAAATCAGCTAAGTGTTCAATTCTCAAGTCCAAAAGGATAAATTTGAATTCGATTTAATTTTCATCCTGTTTCCCTTACATTTATTTCTCTCTAAATTACACTTTTACCACTCACGAAGGAAGTTTTTTTTTCTCACTCTCTTCGTCCTTCTCCATGCTTCTCTCTTTTGTTCTAGGAATTAATTAGCTTTGGCGACTAATAGTATCATCAGATTAACTGCCCAAGTTCGACTCAAACTAATCTTGCTTGGCCTCCAAGAAAGAGAAGTTACTGAGTAATTGTAACTTAACAATATAAGTTTAGCTCAAGCAACTCATTTAATGTTTTCTAAATCGCCTAAGCGTTCAATTCTCCTGTCAAAAATCATTAATTTGAATTTGCTTTAATTATCATCCTATTTCCCTTTCTTTTCTCTAGCCTTCTCTTCTAACTCTCGAGAAGAAAGTTTCTCTCTAACTCTCTCCGTCCATCTCTCTTTTGTTCTAGGGACTAATTTGGTTAGGCAGCTAACAGTTTCATTAGCTTAACTGGCCAAGTTTAACTCAAACTTATCTTGGTTAGCCTCCAGAAAAGAGAATTTACTTAACGAAATTAGTTTAACTTAAGGAACTCATTTAATGTTTTCTCAATCATCAACGTGTTCGATTCGCACGTCCAAAAGGATAAATTTTAATTCGCTTTAATTTTCTTCCTATTTCCTCTTATTTTCTCTAACTTTCTCTTCTAATTCTCAAGAAGAAAGTTTCTCTCTAACTCTCTCCGTCCTTCTCCAACCTTCTCTCTTTTGTTTTAGGAAATGATTTCCTCATGATTTTGTTGGCTGTGTTTTGGTTTGTTGCTGAGGGGCTATTGTAGTTTCACTTCAACTCCCTAGACCGTGGCTTATGGTTTTTTTGACCATGCTAGCTTCATGTGACTTTGCTGGGACTTCTCATGTGGTAGATTTTATCGTCCGACATGGCTTGGGTTAAGTGGCTTGGATGTCACGGCTGTGAGGAGTGGGATGCTTATTGGATTCCATGTTTTATCTGCAGTCGAGACTGGGGGCATGTGGGGTTGACTATCATCTTTGACTCGGCTTGTGGGTTGTTGTTTTGTCAGTGTGTCTGTTATGTTTTTTAGCTTTGTGGTGTTATTTGTGTGTATCTTTGCCCATATATCCACCTCTAGTTTCTGTCTATTATCTCTGATGGCAGGGGTTGCTTGAGGACAAAAAGGATACATGGGCAGAGTTGGGGTTTTTTGTGTTTTCTGTTGTTCCTGTTTGTCCCCCCCTTTTTAAAGGGGTGCAGTGGTTGTTTATGTTGGTTATACTTGTTTTTATTTGCTGTTGGGCGTGCCTGGGGTACGCCCCTTGTAAACTCGTATATTTCATTGTCTTTATTTTATGACTTACTTACCCAAAAAAAGAAATTTCCTTAGGCAACTAACAGTTTCATTAGCTTAAGTGGTCAAGTTTAACTAAAACAAATCTTGCTTGGCCTCCCAGAAAGAGAATCTGCTGAGTTATTGTAGCTTAACGATATTGGTTTAACTTCACCACCTCATTGAAGGTTTTGTAAATCACCTAAGTGTTCAATTCTCAAGTCCAAACGGATGATTTGAATTCGCTTTAATTTTAATCCTATTTCTTTTTCTTCTTTTTTTTTTTTTTGGGGGGGGGGGGGGGGGTAAGTAAGTCATAAAAGAAAAACAATGAAATTTTACAAGTTCACGAGGGGCCTACCCCCAGCCACGCCGAACAACAAATATAAAAACGAACAAAACAAACTCCTATTTCTTTTTCTTTTATCTAACTTTCACTTCCAGCTCTCAAGAAGAATGTTTCTATTTAACTCTCTTGGTCCTTCTCCTCCATACTCTCTTTTGTTCTTGAACTAATTAGGTTAGGCAACTAATAGCTTCATTAGCTTAAGTGGCCAAGCCTAACACAAACTAATTTTTCTAGGCCTCCATGAAAGAGAGTTTACCGAGTAATTGTAGCTTAACGATATTAGGATTGCTTAAGCAGCTCATTTAATGTTTTGTAAATCAGCTAAGTGTTCAATTCTCAAGTCCAAAAGGATAAATTTGAATTCGATTTAATTTTCATCCTGTTTCCCTTACATTTATTTCTCTCTAAATTACACTTTTACCACTCACGAAGGAAGTTTTTTTTCTCACTCTCTTCGTCCTTCTCCATGCTTCTCTCTTTTGTTCTAGGAATTAATTAGCTTTGGCGACTAATAGTATCATCAGATTAACTGCCCAAGTTCGACTCAAACTAATCTTGCTTGGCCTCCAAGAAAGAGAAGTTACTGAGTAATTGTAACTTAACAATATAAGTTTAGCTCAAGCAACTCATTTAATGTTTTCTAAATCGCCTAAGCGTTCAATTCTCCTGTCAAAAATCATTAATTTGAATTTGCTTTAATTATCATCCTATTTCCCTTTCTTTTCTCTAGCCTTCTCTTCTAACTCTCGAGAAGAAAGTTTCTCTCTAACTCTCTCCGTCCATCTCTCTTTTGTTCTAGGGACTAATTTGGTTAGGCAGCTAACAGTTTCATTAGCTTAACTGGCCAAGTTTAACTCAAACTTATCTTGGTTAGCCTCCAGAAAAGAGAATTTACTTAACGAAATTAGTTTAACTTAAGGAACTCATTTAATGTTTTCTCAATCATCAACGTGTTCGATTCGCACGTCCAAAAGGATAAATTTTAATTCGCTTTAATTTTCTTCCTATTTCCTCTTATTTTCTCTAACTTTCTCTTCTAATTCTCAAGAAGAAAGTTTCTCTCTAACTCTCTCCGTCCTTCTCCAACCTTCTCTCTTTTGTTTTAGGAAATGATTTCCTCATGATTTTGTTGGCTGTGTTTTGGTTTGTTGCTGAGGGGCTATTGTAGTTTCACTTCAACTCCCTAGACCGTGGCTTATGGTTTTTTTGACCATGCTAGCTTCATGTGACTTTGCTGGGACTTCTCATGTGGTAGATTTTATCGTCCGACATGGCTTGGGTTAAGTGGCTTGGATGTCACGGCTGTGAGGAGTGGGATGCTTATTGGATTCCATGTTTTATCTGCAGTCGAGACTGGGGGCATGTGGGGTTGACTATCATCTTTGACTCGGCTTGTGGGTTGTTGTTTTGGTCAGTGTGTCTGTTATGTTTTTTAGCTTTGTGGTGTTATTTGTGTGTATCTTTGCCCATATATCCACCTCTAGTTTCTGTCTATTTTCTCTGATAGTAGGGGTTGCTTGAGGACAAAAAGGATACATGGGCAGAGTTGGGGTTTTTTGTGTTTTCTGTTGTTCTTGTTTGTCCCCCCTTTTTAAGGGGGTGCAGTGGTTGTTTATGTTGGTTATACTTGTTTTTATTTGCTGTTGGGCGTGCCTGGGGTACGCCCCTTGTAAACTCGTATATTTCATTGTCTTTATTTTATGACTTACTTACCCAAAAAAAGAAATTTCCTTAGGCAACTAACAGTTTCATTAGCTTAAGTGGTCAAGTTTAACTAAAACAAATCTTGCTTGGCCTCCCAGAAAGAGAATCTGCTGAGTTATTGTAGCTTAACGATATTGGTTTAACTTCACCACCTCATTGAAGGTTTTGTAAATCACCTAAGTGTTCAATTCTCAAGTCCAAACGGATGATTTGAATTCGCTTTAATTTTAATCCTATTTCTTTTTCTTTTTTTTTTTTTTGGGGGGGGGGGGGGGGTAAGTAAGTCATAAAAGAAAAACAATGAAATTTTACAAGTTCACGAGGGGCCTACCCCCAGCCACGCCGAACAACAAATATAAAAACGAACAAAACAAACTCCTATTTCTTTTTCTTTTATCTAACTTTCACTTCCAGCTCTCAAGAAGAATGTTTCTATTTAACTCTCTTGGTCCTTCTCCTCCATACTCTCTTTTGTTCTTGAACTAATTAGGTTAGGCAACTAATAGCTTCATTAGCTTAAGTGGCCAAGCCTAACACAAACTAATTTTTCTAGGCCTCCATGAAAGAGAGTTTACCGAGTAATTGTAGCTTAACGATATTAGGATTGCTTAAGCAGCTCATTTAATGTTTTGTAAATCAGCTAAGTGTTCAATTCTCAAGTCCAAAAGGATAAATTTGAATTCGATTTAATTTTCATCCTGTTTCCCTTACATTTATTTCTCTCTAAATTACACTTTTACCACTCACGAAGGAAGTTTTTTTTTCTCACTCTCTTCGTCCTTCTCCATGCTTCTCTCTTTTGTTCTAGGAATTAATTAGCTTTGGCGACTAATAGTATCATCAGATTAACTGCCCAAGTTCGACTCAAACTAATCTTGCTTGGCCTCCAAGAAAGAGAAGTTACTGAGTAATTGTAACTTAACAATATAAGTTTAGCTCAAGCAACTCATTTAATGTTTTCTAAATCGCCTAAGCGTTCAATTCTCCTGTCAAAAATCATTAATTTGAATTTGCTTTAATTATCATCCTATTTCCCTTTCTTTTCTCTAGCCTTCTCTTCTAACTCTCGAGAAGAAAGTTTCTCTCTAACTCTCTCCGTCCATCTCTCTTTTGTTCTAGGGACTAATTTGGTTAGGCAGCTAACAGTTTCATTAGCTTAACTGGCCAAGTTTAACTCAAACTTATCTTGGTTAGCCTCCAAAAAAGAGAATTTACTTAACGAAATTAGTTCAACTTAAGAAACTCATTTAATGTTTTCTCAATCAATCACAACGTGTTCAATTAGCACGTCCAAAAGGATAAATTTTAATTCGCTTTAATTTTCTTCTTCTTCGTTTCCTTTATGTTCTCTAACTTTCTCTTCTAATTCTCAAGAAGAAAGTTTCTCTCTAACTCTCTCCATCCTTCTCTAACCTTCTCTCTTTTGTTCTACGAAATGATTTCCTCGTGATTTTGTTGGCTGTGTTTTGGTTTGTTGCTGAGGGACTATTGTACTTTCTTTCACTTCAACTCCCTAGACCGTGGCTTATGGTTTTTTGACCCTGCTAGCTTCATGTGACTTTGCTGGGACTTCTCATGGGGTAGATTTTATCCTCCGACATGGCTTTGTTAGGTGGCTTGGATGTCACGGCTGTGAGGAGTGGGATGCTTATTGGATTCCATGTTTTATCTGCAGTCGAGACTGGGGACATGTGGGGTTGACTATCATCTTTGACTCGGCTTGTGGGTTGTAGTTTTGTCAGTGTGTCTGTTTTGTTTTTTGGCTTTGTGGTGTTATTTGTGTGTATCTTTGCCCATATATCCACCTCTAGTTTCTATCTATTATGTCTGATGGTAGGGGTTACTTGAGGACAAAAAGGATACATGGGCAGAGTTGGGGTTTTTTGTGTTTTCTGTTGTTCTTGTTTGTCCCCCCTTTTTTAAGGGGTGCAGTGGTTGTTTATGTTGGTTATACTTGTTTTCATTTGCTGTTGGGCGTGCCTGGGGTATGCCCCTTGTAAACTCGTATATTTCATTGTCTTTATATTATGACTTACTTACCCAAAGAAATATTTCCTTAGGCAACTAATAGTTTCATTAGTTTAAGTGGTCAGGTTTAACTCAAACAAATCTTGCTTGGCCTCCCAGAAAAAGAATCTACTGAGTAATTGTAGCTTAACGATATTGGTTTACTTAACCACCTCATTTAAGGTTTTGTAAATCACATAGTGTTCAATTCTCAAGTCCAAACGGATGATTTGAATTCGCTTTAACTTTAATCCTATTTCTTTTTCTTCTTTCTTTTTTTTTTTTTTTTTTTCTCTTTGTTTTGGGTAAGCAAGTCATAAAATAAAAACAATGAAATTTTACAGTTTACAAGGGCCTACCCCCAGGCACGCCGAACAACAAATATAAAAACGAGCAAAACCAACTCCTATTTCTTTTCCTTTTATCTGACTTTCACTTCCAGCTCTCAAGAAGAATGTTTCTATTTAACTCTCTCGTCCTTCTCCTCCATTCTCTCTTTTGTTCTTGAACTAATTAGGTTAGGAAACTAATAGCTTCATTATCTTAAGTGGCCAAGCCTAACACAAACTAATTTTTCTTGGCCTCCACGAAAGAGAGTTTTCTGAGTAATTGTAGCTTAACGATATTAGGATTGCTTAAGCAACTCATTTAATGTTTTGTAAATCGGCCAAGTGTTCAATTCTCAAGTCCGAACGGATAAATTTGAAGTCGATTGAATTTTCATCCTATTTCGCTTACATTTATTTCTCCCTAAATTACACTTTTACCTTAAGAAGGAAGTTTTTTTTTCTCACTCTCTTCGTCCTTCTCCATGCTTCTCTCTTTTGTTCTAGGAATTAATTAGGTTTGGCGACTAATAGCATCATCTGATTAACTGCCCAAGTTCGACTCAAACTAATCTTGCTTAGCCTCCAAGAAAGAGAAGTTACTGAGTAATTGTAACTTAACAATATAAGTTTAGCTGAAGCAACTCATTTATTGTTTTCGAAATCGCCTAAGCGTTCAATTCTGCTGTCAAAAATCATTAATTTGAATTTGCTCTAATTACATCCTATTTCCCTTTCTTTTCTCCAGCCTTCTCTTCTAACTCTCAAGTAGAAAGTTTCTCTCTAACTCTCTACGTCCATCTCTCTTTTGTTCTAGGGACTAATTTGGTTAGGCAACTAATAGTTTCATTAGCTTAACTGGTCAGGTTTAACTCAAACTTATCTTGGTTAGCCTCCAAAAAGAGAATTTACTTAACGAAATTAGTTTAACTTAAGAAACTCATTTAATGTTTTCTCAATCAACAACGTGTTCAATTAGCACGTCCAAAAGGATAAATTTTAATTCGCTTTAATTTTCTTCCTGTTTCCTTTTATGTTCTCTAACTTTCTCTTCTAATTCTCAAGAAGAAAGTTTCTCTCTAACTCTCTCCGTCCTTCTCCAGCCTTCTCCCTTTTGTTCTACGAAATGATTTCCTCGTGATTTTGTTGGCTGTGTTTTGGTTTGTTGCTGAGGGACTATTGTACTTTCACTTCAACAATCACTCCCTAGACCGTGGCTTATGGTTTTTTTGACCGTGCAAGCTTCATGTGACTTTGCTGGGACTTCTCATGGGGTAGATTTTATCCTCCGACATGGCTTTGTTAAGTGGCTTGGATGTCACGGCTGTGAGGAGTGGGATGCTTATTGGATTCCATGTTTTTATCTGCAGTCGAGACTGGGGACATGTGGGGTTGACTATCATCTTTGACTCGGTTTGTGGGTTGTAGTTTTTTTTTTTTTGGGTGAATAAGACATAAATAAAACAGCAAAATATACAAGATTACATGGGGCAAACCCCAGGCCCTACCCAGAAACTAAACAAGAGAACCGAAAACAAAACAGAACTAGAACATGAGCACAATGTTCGTGGACTATTTAAAGAAATAGAGAATGAACAAAAGCAAGATTTCTAGTCTATCAACAGAATAAAAGTAACATAATGACAGCAGTAACAGTTCCTCCATCCAGAGAAGATTAGCCCTGATCCAGAAGTTGTATGAAGCATACTACCAAAGAAACGCAAGAGCCCAAAACGCTGGATGTGACCAGCAGCCACACAAAACATCCAACACAAACAAACACAGGACAAACAAAAATAGTATCTCTAGTACATCCCACTAGAGTAGGCCAAACAAAAGTAGACATAAAATGTATAAAGTGAAAGTAAATAAAAAAAACAGCTTGTAGACAGTCATATAGTTCCGGATGGCGCTTGAAGCAGCCACTCCCAAAGACCCATTTCTTTTTGACAGGTACGGAGACTTCAACTGCAGCTGGAGATAACAAGCCTCAATTGAAAGACCCTTAGTCCCATGCCTCACGGTTGACACTTTAGCATGCACACACAGCAGCACTAGATACCAGTCCCCAAATGTACACAGCTGGATTGGAGCTAGACATAATACTGCCAGTTAAGCATCATCAAGAGTAAACCAATAACATCAGTATCCAAGAAAGTATGTAATATCCACTCAAATTTAGATCTCACTCCACTCAACCGACAATATAGGATCTCACCACACTCAAATAAAGCTTCCTTAACCTGCACATAAAGTTACAATATATATAATGATAAGCGTATCAAACATATAGGTCCTAACATCACTCAACCCACAGAATTCCAATGATTAGTGACTATATGTCTCACACACTCAACCCACATATAACAGTAATCTTTATGGAAAAGTACCTACACATGTAACAGCTAATTAGAAAGACACTCATTATCTGGCTCACAACCACTCAACACGCAATATACTGCACTCACATCACTCAGCAGCCCTCCCATTATTGGAATGGGGCTTCAGAATGGATTTGGGAAGGTTCCATTGAGCAAGAAACCAGTCATCACCTATTGCAATAGGAGAGTTGCTAACAGATAGCATTCTATTTCTCACCATGAGTACAATAGCTTTAATGATACCTCGACGGGTTTACATTCCTTGTTAAAAATTCGGTTGTTTCTCTCAAGCCAAATGTGATACACAGTACAGAGAAAGGAGAGTCTAGTGATTGTGGATTTCACAGATTTCCCTTTACTCTCTCTGTGACAAAACAGCAATCTCAGGCCAAGAAACCTGCTGCCAGTTAACATTACACTTATCTTGCATGGCTTGCCAAATTCTAGATGTAAAGCTACACTCAAAGAAGAGATGTGAATGGCTCTCACCTAAGTCAAGGCAAAATGTACAAGCAGAATCAGAAGAGATACCAAAACATTGGAACCTATCACTAGTATTAAGCCTACCATGGATAGCCAGCCCAAACAATGAAGCTGACTTTGGGGATAGTGGCATGGCCCCAAACCAAGTTGTACCAAGGAACCGAGTCCTGTTTAACTCTCCATAACTCCCACACAGATTTAACAGTGAAAAGACCATCAGAGTTAAGAGTCCAAAAAACTCTATCCTCCTCCAAAGGATTAGAAGGGCAATTGTTGGGATATAGGAAGTTAATTCCCTGAGATCCCAGGAGTTGGGAAAGGCCAATGCCAAGAACTTCCAACAATGACCTTACTAACTTTGGACTCCCCATTTAAACCAGAGTCATACATGATTCTGTCACCATATCTTTCCCAGAGAGGACCAAGGTGGTGCCAGTTATCATACCATAAGAAAGTATTCTGACCATTACCAATCCTATGTTTAATAAGAGGGTAAATAATAGGCCTAAGAGAAAGAATTTTCCTCCAAACCCAGGAAGGATCACTAGGTGTCTTAAGTTTCCAGAAACATCTACCCTTAATAAGATAAGATTTAACCCATTGGCACCACATGGATTGCTCCCCACCAGAGAAAAGAAACCAAACATGTTTAGCAATAGCAGCCTTGTTCCAAGTCTCCATAGATTTGAACCCCAAACCACCCTCTTTCTTAGGGACACAAATTTTATATCCCAAGCAATCTTCGCACAATGTTTTCTAAGATCTGTACCAGACCAAAGGACGCTCTAAGGAGACTCTCAATCTCCTTAACCACTTTCTTAGGTAAGATGAAAAGTGAGGACCAATAAACTTGCATAGAAAATAATATAGTTTGGATGAGCTGAGCTCTCCCAGCATAAGAAAGAAGTTTATTAGTCCAACTACTAATCCTCTTAGTAATCCTATCACAAGTTGCTTACAATCAGAAGCTCTCAGCTTAGTGGTAATGAGAGGAACTCCAAGGTATTTGACAGGAAGCACACCCTCAGAGAAAGTAGCAATTCGAAGGATGCTAGCCCTTAACTCCTCATTACAACCAGAGAAGTAAATATTACTCCTACTTAGGGTTAGGAGTAAGACCAGAAAGAACACTGAATTCATTTAAACCATCCATAATCATTTGCACAGTGTTAGTATCACCCTTACTGAATATCATGAGGTCATCAGCAAAGCACAGGTTCACAATTCTAGACTTCTCACATCTCCAGTGAAATTTAAAGAGAGATACTTGGACTTTTCATCCAGGATTCTGGCCAAAACCTCCATAGCTAATCACAAAGATAAGGAGACATTGGGTCTCCTTGCCTAAGACCTCTAGCCCCCCTGAAGTAGCCATGAAGACTACCATTGATGCATATGGAAAATGATGGACTAGTCATGCAAGCTTTGATCCAGTTGATCATAATGAGGGGAAAACCCATGGCACTAAGAATATCTATAATAAACTCCCATGAACAGTATCATAGGCCTTCATAAGATCAACTTTCATGGCCCATTTAGGAACAGGAGAGCTTTTGTGATAGCCTCTCATAATCTCTTGTGAAAGAAAGATATTGTCCGAAATTCTCCTACCATGCACAAAAGCAGATTGCACAGGATCAATAAGATCAGGGAGGACCTCTTTAATTCTATTGGCAAGAATCTTAGCTATGCACTTATAAATAGTGTTGCAGCAAGAGATAGGTCTATAGTCCCCAACTTTCACCGGATTGGGAATTTTCAGAATGAGCGCAATTGTGGTATTTTTGATTTCAGACAGAAGTTTCCCAGATTCAAAGAAGGCTCTTATAGCCTGGGTAACTTCAATCCCAAACATACTCAAGTACTTTTAAAAAACCAGCTGAGTAACCATCAGGACCAGGGGCCTTATTAGCTTTTAAGGACCAGAAAACATCCTTGATCTCCTTATCAGAAACAGGACTAGCCATTTTAATGGCTTGATCAGGAGTGACTTTGGTTTTGATCAGATTTTGAACTCTATTAGTACCACCATATTGATTTTGCGAAGGACTACCAAAGAGTTTGGAGAAATACTCTATATTTACCCACCCAAAAAAAAAAATACTCTATAAAAGCAATTGACTTTACTTACCCAAAGAAAATATTTCCTTAGGCAACTAATAGTTTCATTAGCTTAAGTGGTCAGTTTAACTCAAAAAATCTTGCTTGGCCTCCCAGAAAAGAATCTACTTGAGTAATTGTAGCTTAACGATATTGGTTTAACTTAACCACCTCATTTAAGGTTTTGTAAATCACCTAAGTGTTCAATTCTCAAGTGCAAACGGATGATTTGAATTCGTTTTAACTTTAATCCTATTTTTCTTTTTCTTCTTCTTTCTTTTTTTTTTTTTTTTCTCTTTGTTTTGGTAAGCAAGTCATAAAATAAAAACAATGAAATTTTACGAGTTTACAAGGGGCCTACCCCCAGGCACGCCGAACAACAAATATAAAAACGAACAAAACCAACTCCTATTTCTTTTCCTTTAATCTGACTTTCACTTCCAGCTCTCAAGAAGAATGTTTCTATTTAACTCTCTCGGTCCTTGTCCTCAATTCTCCCTTTTGTTCTTGAACTAATTAGGTTAGGAAACTAATAGCTTCATTATCTTAAGTGGCCAAGCCTAACACAAACTATTTTTCTTGGCCTCTACGAAGAGAGTTTTCTGAGTAATTGTAGCTTAACGATATTAGGATTGCTTGAGCAACTCATTTAATGTTTTGTAAATCGGCCAATGTTTCAATTCTCAAGTCCGAAAGGATAAATTTGAATTCGATTTAATTTTCATCCTATTTCGCTTACATTTATTTCTCCCTAAATTACACTTTTACCACTCAAGAAGGAAGTTTTTTTCTCACTCTCTTCGTCCTTCTCCATGCTTCTCTCTTTTGTTCTAGGAATTAATTAGGTTTGGCGACTAATATAGCATCATCAGATTAACTGCCCAAGTTCGACTCAAACTAATCTTGCTTAGCCTCCAGAAAGAGAAGTTATTGAGTAATTGTAACTTAACAATAAAGTTTAGCTGAAGCAACTCATTTATTGTTTTTCGAAATCGCCTAAGCGTTCAATTCTGCTGTCAAAAATCATTAATTTGAATTTGCTCTAATTACCATCCTATTTCCCTTTCTTTTCTCCAGCCTTCTCTTCTAACTCTCAAGTAGAAAGTTTCTCTCTAACTCTCTACGTCCGTCTCTCTTTTGTTCTAGGGACTAATTTGGTTAGGCAACTAATAGTTTCATTAGCTTAACTGGTCAAGTTTAACTCAAACTTATCTTGGTTAGCCTCCAAAAAAGAGAATTTACTTAACGAAATAGTTTAACTTAAGAAACTCATTTAATGTTTTTCTCAATCAACAGCGTGTTCAATTACACGTCCAAAAGGATAAATTTTAATTCGCTTTAATTTTCTTCTTGTTTCCTTTTATGTTCTCTAACTTTCTCTTCTAATTCTCAAGAAGAAAGTTTCTCTCTAACTCTCTCCGTCCTTCTCCAACCTTCTCTCTTTTGTCTACGAACTGATTTCCCTCATGATTTTGTTGGCTGTGTTTTGGTTTGTTGCTGAGGGACATTGTACTTTCACTTCAACTCCCTAGACCGTGGCTTATGGTTTTTTGACCGTGCAAGCTTCTGTGACTTTGCTGGGACTTTCTCATGGGGTAGATTTTATCCTCCGACATGGCTTTGTTAAGTGGCTTGGATGTCACGGCTGTGAGGAGTGGATGCTTATT